>PVIR01000387.1:130449-185502 GCA_004026965.1 Petromus typicus
AGGTATATACACACAAGAATTAAAAGACTCATATCACAGTGACATATGTGCACCCATGTTTATAGCAGCCCAGTTTGTGATTGCTACATCTTGGAAACAACCCAAGTGTCCATCAACTGGAGACTGGATAAAAAAGCTGTGGTTCTTCTACAGAATGGAGTACTACTCTGCCATAAAAAATGATAAATTTGAATCATTTATACTTAAATGGTCATACCTTGTGGATATCCTTATAAGTGAAGTAAATAGGTCACAGATAGGTACATATCGCATCTTTTCTCTGGTATGAGAAAATGAAGATGTAAATGAGTCCTAGAATTGTATGTTATATATTGTGAAATAGAAAATATTCAAAGTAAAATAGGGTGAAGGGGGAAAAATAATGATATTATAACAAAAAAGAAAGGAAACAAATTTTATGTCTATGGGGTGTGGTAGGGTAGGTAGGGCTATGGGAAAAAATGAGAATTAAGTTGTGTCTTATACTGGTACAAATCCCCATTATGGAGTACAATCATGATGCATATATGTAATGTACCAATAAAGATTTTTTTAAAAAAGAACCTAGAGATCAGCAGTTCTGCATGTGTTTAGCACAGACGGAAAGCCCTGGTTCCTGTCCTCTGGTCATCCCAGTACTCTCAGGTGGCCTGTGTCAGCCGACATGTTCTGTGTCTAGTCATACTGCGTTATTCTTTGAATGTATACTTTTTGTGAGATGAAAGACAAAATGAACTGTTCCGATTTTGTACTCTTACATAAATAGTAAATGTGTACTGTGGTAAGTACCTCAGTCCACAAACTTAAGGATTCCTTGATTCTGGTTGCAGAATTTGTTCCATGATTTTGGTTGCAGTCGAATTGCAAGCATATATGTGGATATGGAAAATGTAATAAGCTCCCTTTGCAGTGGAAGAAAACAAATCCCATGCATATTTTGCCAACAAATATTTGTTAGTAGTTGGGCAAAATAAATCTTGTCAATTATATCACATACCATTATTGGTAATTCCAACCATTTTAAATTTTAGTAAGAAGCATATACCCTGTTTTCTAACGTAACGGCCTGCATTCTTAAATCTTCCATTCAAAGTAATAACAGCTAAGTTGCCTTCATTCATAAGCTATTGACAACTCATGCACATATATAATAAAATTATTATATTATGGCAGGGTTACTTTTGTCAAATGTTTCTCCAAATTAAAAAGTATACTGAACTTAAGAATCATCTTCACTTCATTATTGGATTTAATAAGATTCATTACTGTCTCCTGAGCACTTATTAGGAAGACTCCAGAAATATCCTAATGTTCAGTTTTTTGTTAAATCAGTTTTTACAATGGACAGTACCTTAGCAGGCTTTTGACTTTTAATTTTACACTGTTCCTAGTTATAGTATCTAGTGACTTCAAATGAGGAAGTATAGTAAATGAGCCTAAGATGGTTTGACCAAAAAAAAAAAAAATCAACGCTGCAAACATACTCATGAGCATGAAACTGTTGTTAAGACAATTTGAGTAGTATAAGAAGTACTAAGATATGTTTCAAAATCTGGTCCTGGACAACATTTCATTCTCATCAAAGAACTTGCATCTCTCTGCTGCCTAACCTTCACTCATTTAAAGCTCCAGGTTCAGTTTTGGGGGGAACAGGATGTTTATTCTTCTGTCCTAATGGATCCTGTATTAAAATTCTTCATTCTCTACTAAATTCAAAAGAATCTGTGTATAAGTTATTAGAAAAAACACTGTCAGGCTCTGTTAATTCCAAAGGAAATAAACATTATTCACTCTATCAGCAGTCAATTTTAATTAAACTATTAATAATTTGATTCTAAAATTACTACCAGAAGGTTCCTTCTTCATACTTGTTTTCATTTCTTCTAAATCTATAGCTGTAACTCTTCGTGTCTCTACCACTTTTTCTTTTTTCATTTCATGAAACTTGAAAAGTCCTATTTTTATCTTATTCATGACCATGTTTTTTAATTAGTATAGTGGTTCAAAAAAAACACCTTTGTTTTCAGTGATAATTTTTATGAATATCTTATTCCAGTTTTTATTTTTTATTTTTTGGCCTTTCTGCTTTCCTTTCTCTAGAGATATTTTCATCTTTTGTTTAATTTATTTCATTGAATATTGTGCTAATAGGTTTTTTTTTCTAAGGCTGGAAGTCAGACCCAGGGCCTAGGCATACTCAGCAAAGGTTCTGCCCCTGAACCACCTTCTGTCTCCTCAGCTAATACATTTTTACCCTTTTGTTTTCCTGTAAGTGTTACATAATGTTTGGCTTCAGATCACATATTTTGGCCATTGATGCTTTCATTGTTCTTTTGTATTACTATACTATTCAAATTGTCTTAACAACAGTTTCATGCTCATAAGTATGTTTGCAGAGTGGATATTTTACTGTTACTTTCTTAAATTTAATAATTGCTGATATTAATATAGTTGTGTAACACTTGAGTTCCAAAATGAGTGATTAATGAATAATATGAATTATTGAAGTATTCATTTTAATCATGATATTAAAATTCTCAATATATTCCTACTTATTTCCTTTTTAAAATGTTAGTTTTCTACTATAAGAAGTTATGAATTTCTCTGTCAATTTTAATTTACGTGTTTACAACTTTAAGTACATAAGATTGTAACTGCTTTATCTTGCTCCCTTTATTATGAGATATCCTCTTTTTTCCTTTAATACTTGAATTATTTTTAAAATAATATTCCAATTTCTGCACTATTCCTTTTTCTTTGTATTTGCCAGATATTGCTTTTTATTTCATTTTCAGTTGTTCTCTAGCATCCTAGTAAAGCAAAATTTATAGTTGGTGAAATGCAAAGGTTCTAAGTTTTGTTGATGTTTATATCTGTGTATCCAGTATTCCAGTCAAGCTATAAAACATTTTCATTGCCCTGGAAATTCATTCATGCCTCCTTTCTAGTTAATCTCCGGCTTCATAGGTAACCTTCTTGATTTGTAGCACCATGTGTTGGTTTTACCTGTTCTTGAATCTCAGAACACTCCTGAGAATATAAAATACCTTAAAAAGTGGAATGATATATGAAATGTCAGTTTTCTTCAACTTAATCTGTAGATTGAATGCAATTACAGTCAAAAATCCCAAAAAGCTTAGTTGTAGAAACTGATACACTGATTCCAGTATTTATGTAGAAAAGTATAAGACACATTATGTAAAAGTACATTAGACACATTATCTTTAAGAAAAAGAAGGTAGAAAACACCTACCTGATTATGAAGTACAGTAATCAAAACACTCTCGTATTCGTCTAAGGACTAGTGGGTCCAGAAATAAACCCATAAATATAAGATGGTCTTCATTTAACAACCTACCTGTTTAATGACTGTTAGAACTTATGACAGAGACTAACTATTCCAACTAGGACCCACTGCTCAGACTTAGGACTTGTTTTTTTTTTTTTAATATAGTGTTCTGTTTTGTTCAGTTCGGTTTTGTTTTGTTTTGTTTTGTTTTGTTACTGGGAATAAAACTTAGGATCTTGATGGCAGGTACAGTGCCACTGAGGCCATATCCCTGCCCCTTTTTATATATTTCTGTACATCTTATTTAGAGCCACAGTGTCTTTTTATGTACACTATACTTTGTTTATACATTATATTTTACTGCTTTTACCGTACAATACAGTACTGTGGTTTTATGTTCGGTTATACATCACAGTACTACATATAACAGTTACACAAATTAAAGCAGTCATCAGGTTCAAGTTTCCTATGACCATTTCTTTGTTCTGAATATTGTACATACTGCATACAACTCCTCATTTAGGAAACAATTCATTTAACACTCTGGTCACAGAACCTCCGTTCTGTTGTTAAAAGGAGTAAATCTGTAAAACACCTAATGGTTTGCTTTTTTCAAAGATGCCAAAGTGTTTCAATGAGGAAGATATAGAGGCAGTCAATAATAAATGAAAAGATGTTTAATGTCATGTGTAATTAGGGAAATACTAATAAAACTATTACAATATTTTTTATCATATCCATTGGAATGGTTGCAACCAAAACCAATAATGCCAATCCTAAGAGGCTAATTAAGAATATCAACAGTGAATATTGCTAAAACTATGGAACAACTGGAACTCTCATACATTTTTTGATTGAAATGTTAAGTGTCATGATCATTTGGGAAACTTTTGTTAGAGTTCCATTCTCATAAACAAAAAAGCCATTGGTAGGTTATGAAAGAAAAATGAAAATTACACACACACACACACACAAATACACACACACACACACACACACACACACACCCCTTCTACAAGAATGTTGATTGTGAAATTAGTATTCATCATAGCCACTATGTGGAAGCATCAGAAATCCACTGAATGGAAAATAGAGAAACAAATATCAATGTATTAATTTAATACTACTACTTAATAATTTTTAAAAGGTAAAATAAATTACTGAAGAATGGGGTAATCGGAAGCTAAATGACAGCAAGGCATGGTGGCACACGCCTGTAATCCCAGAATTAAGAGGCCGAGCCAGGAGGATGACTGTAAGTTTGAGGCCAGCCTGGGCTACATAGTGAGTCTAGTGCTGGTCTTAACTACAGAGCGAGTGAAAGAAACAAGAAAAGAAAAAAGGAGAGAGAGAAAGAAACGGAGGGAGAGAGGAAGGAAAGGAAGAAAGAAGAATCTCTAAAACCTTAGGTTAAGGTAATAGGGTTACCTGATAAGTGCTTTAAAACTGAGTTTGTGCCTTTCTGCTTTAATTACTACCTTCCAGTAATTTGCCAAAATGATGAACACACAGGGAAAGAAGAGGATAACAAAGCATACGTGTTCTAGGCCTTTTAGGAGACATGAGATTGTTACTTTGGCCACATACATGCAAGTCTACAAAAAGATGATACTGTAGACATCAAAAAAGGTATGCCACACAAATGTCATCATGACAAAATTGGATACATCTTTAGTGTTACCCAGCATGCCCTTGGCATCATCAACAAGCAAGTTAAGGGCAAGATACTTTCCAGGAGGTTTAATGTGAATACTGAGAATATTAAACATTGAAAGAGTTAAAGTGGCTTCCTAAGTGTGTCAGGGAAAATGGTCAGAGAAGGAAGCCAAAGAGAAAGGTACCTGGGTTCAACTAAAGCACCAGCCTGCCCCACCCAAAGCACACTTTCTGAGGACGAATAGGAAAGAGCCTGAGTTTCTCGAACCTGTTCCCTGTGAATTCATGGCATAAATGGTGCTATAGCTGAGCTGTTCAGTACCTGATTGGTGGCTAAGTGTTCTAGACCCTACTTGAAAATAAAAAATCATCCTGTGTTGTAAGGATGGTTTTCTAATTAAACAGGTGTATTTTGCCTTTACCTCAGAGAAACAAATATCTGGAGCAGATTCTTATTGTACCTAGTTAACTGTGTCAAGTATTTACTCTTAAATATTTTTCTTCTGAAAAATGTGAGGTATTGTGCAGGTGTGCACCCAAGTGGCCAGCTGTTTATATTGGCTTAAAAATCCTCTAAGTCAACATGGGGAAAAAATATATCAAAATAAATGGAAGTCTGACATTTCAGTTGAATAAATTGTTTCACTTTTTTAAAGTACCCTTTTAAAAAAATTGAATATGTGCATCTCTCTCTGGCTTTGCTGGTAGAATTTAACCTTTTGGTTTCACCTAAAATACAGACGTGTGGTTCAGAGCTTGTACTGTGAAGCCTGGGTTCATTTTTCTGGCTGTGCACTTGATTACCTGCTGATCACAGAAAGTAACTTCATTCCTGTATATCCAGATTTAAGATCTTTGAATCAGAATTCTGGTACTATTTCCAAAGGTTATTATGATAATCAAATATGTTAATAAAAGCAAAGGACTCACAGCATGGCTGCAATGTGTTTCGTATTCTTTTACTATTATTATCATTGTCATTGTTATTATTTGATCACACATAATTTGTGATTTCTATTTTATGCTCTATATTGATTTTATGATTTATTTTTTAAAAATTGAAATCTTTATTGGTACATTATATGTACACATCATGATTGTACTCAACAATGAGAATTTATACCAGTATATGACACAACTTAATTTTCATTTTTTCCCATACTCCTACCCACCCTACCACCCCACCCCCTGTATACATAAGCTTGGTTTCCTTTCTTTTTTCTTGTAATCTCATTCACCCCATTTCACTTTGAATATTTTCTATTTCACAATATATAACATACATTCTAGAACTCATTTACATATTCATTTTCTCATACCAGAGAAAAGATACAATATTTACACGTCTGTAACCTATTTATTTCACTTATGAGGATGTCCTCAAGGTATGTCCATTTAAGTATAAATGATTCAGTCTTATCATTTTTTATGACAGAGTTATACTCCATTCTGTAGAGGAACCACAACTTCTTTATTCAGTCTCCAGTTGTATGATTTCTATTTTTATTTTCTATTTTATGCTTTTTAGAGGAAGGTTCTCTCTTTTTTCTGCCTTTGTTAGATCATACATATTTTTCTTTTATGTTTAACTAAATTGTTTATTTATTATAAATTTCATTTTTGTTATAGTGGTTGTATTTAAGTGCTGTATCTGAGTACATGTGCCTAGTTTTTTGTTTGTTTTTAATTGTGACGTTTTGTTCTTCTGGAGCAAAGACTTCCCTCTTCATTCCTCCAGTGTAATTCTGAGTGCTGGTTCTGATCTCTATTTTTATGCAGTGATAACAGCATTTATGTTGAACAACTATTGACAAAAATATATATCTACATAAGCAGTAACAGTTGTGCTAAATAATCATTTTCCATGGCCAGAGATTTAGCTCAGTTATTCTGGCACCTGTCTTGAAAGTTCCAGGTCCCAAATTCAGTACCCAGTAACCACATACAACAGTGCTTCATGTGGTAACTCACGCCCACCAACAATCAGTACCACACACTACAGTGCTGGGCATAATGACTCACGCCTGTAATCCCAGACTCAGAAGGCAGAGGCAGAGGCAGGAGGATTGCTGTGAGTTCCAGGCTCGCCTAGGCTACATAGTGAGCTCAGGGCCAGCCTGAACTACAAAACGAGACCCTGTCTCAAAGAAAAAAGAGCACATCATTTTCCAGGCCATAAAATTTAACAGTGAGCTCCACCTACCAACCTGGCCACATAGGAATCAAGGTTTTGAACATATTTTGTGCAGCAACCAAACATGTCAAAAATTTCAAATAACTTATAAACTTGAATATATATGATATATAATTATATGTATATCATATATATGATATATATCATACATCATAATATATCATAATTATATTACTATATAACATATCATAATTATATATCATGTATATGACATATATAATATACCATATATATGATATATCATATATATCATGTATATATATAGTCACATTGCTTTAGTAGAAATATTAATTTAGTTACTTTTTCCAAAAGATGACAGGATTTTGCAGCACTCTATTAAAAATATTGACGATCTTAAGCTAAGGGAGATTTAGGAACTTGGAGAGTTGATAGGATAAATGGATTATAGCAAAGAATGTGTCTTGTCTTCTAACATTTATGGAATGACTCATCTTAATATTGAACACTCTTGAGAGTTGTAAGCAATTGATACTTTGAGAGTGGGACTAAGTAAAAAGCATCTGGGAAATTTGGAAAATAGTACCAAAGAAAGATTGCCACAGTTGATTAAATTTAGTGCCTTGTTATTTTTAATAAATACTGGAATGAGTACCTAGGAGAAGAATTGTAGCACACTTTCACTTCTCTCTTCCTACTGCAGTTAAACCCCAAATTGGCTGATTTGCACGTCTTGTTGCTACAATTATTTATGTGTACCTACTGTTCATTTCAGTAATATGGAAGATTGTGTTGTTCTTTCTTAAGTTTGTGTGTCGTTTTTCTGGGTACAGTATCGATTCTGTCAAGAAGAATCTACAAACTCTGAGATTTTGCCTTTCTTAAAATTGCTTTATTTTCCTCTAACCTGAATGCTAACTTGTTTGAGTATGGGAACCTAGGTTCAAATCATTTTATTCTGTTATCGTTAAAGATAATTCACCATTAAGCCTCACTATTCAATTTGATAAGTAAAGCATCTGGTGCTAATCTTGTTTTCTGCAGATAATCTTGTTAGAGTCTGAGACACAGGAATGGTGCTTTATAGTATTAATGTTAGTATATTAAATCTACTCAGACTCATTTTGTTATTTGTCGTGTGTTCTCCGTCTGTTGTCTTGTTAAGTTTTTCTGCCACTTGTTTTAGAACAAAGGAGGAAACTTCTAGATCTGTGTTCATTATTTCTCCCTCCGCTTCTCCTTTGTTTTACCTTTTTTCTTTTGTGCCATGTTTTACGGAAATGTCTCTGCTTAGCCACTAACTACTTTGGTTATAGAAATAAGCAATCAATTGAGATTTAATCACTACCAAATATTAGTCTCTTCTGTGAAAAGAACTCAGAAAATATTACAAACAGTGGCAGTGGGAATGCCCGTTACAGTGCAGTTTATAAACAAAGCTAAAGGATAGCACGTCATTAAGTACAGAGACAGTACTGAGTGATACTTGAGTGTATGTGCTATTCTTCCCAAACTACTTAGGTTGATAAATTTTATTACTTGCATACTATCACTACCAAGGTTACTTGCATACTATCACTATTCATCTACTCATAAGTGCCACACTAACATTTTTACACGAATTTACACTATGATAAAATAAACTTTTTAGCTGTTGAATCATCTATATGAATATATAGTTAATTTTTATATTTGATAAAAATATAAAAGGCATGCTGAGGAAGGAGAAAGGCATTATGAATATACTTAAACCCATTTTACTTTAACCAGCTTCCTAACGAGTAGCCACAAAGTTTCATAACAATAACAAACATCATCATTTTTTTTCAGAAGACTACTGCCATGGAAAATTTTGAGCTATTACTTTTGTAAGTACTACTGGTAGTATTATGTGGAATCTGTTTCTTAGAATGAAGGAATAGAAAATACTTCTCTTAATAGTCCATCAGTGAGTTAGAACTTAAATTCTGAGTCTCTGTTTATGTATATCATTGTAATAAGATAGATCCAAGAGATAGAGGAAGTGGAGGGAGGAGGGGAAAGGGCCGTGAAGAGAATTGAAAAGTGGTATATATGGGCTGTGTCTGCCTTGTGAGTACAAGGTCATAAGTTTGATCCCCGGTACTGCAATAAAATAAAAAGTTACATATGTGTACCTACTCCTCCCAGTGAATGTAATCATTAGGTAGTGCAAGCATAAACTGATAAAAATAAGGTTTTTTTTTTAGGTTTTTGAGACAGGGTCTTGCTTTGTGGTTCAGGCTGGCCCTGAGCTCAGCCTCAAACTCACATCACAGCAATCCTCCTGCCCCTGCCTCCCGAGTGCTGGGACTACAGGCGTGAGCCACCACGCCCGGCACTGTGGTGTGTGGTACTGGTTGCTGCTGGGCGTGAGTCTCCATGCCCAGTATGGTATGTGGTTACCTGGGATCGAACCCGGGTCCTTGCGCTTGCAGAGCACTTCTATTGACTAACGTATTTGAGAACAATGCTTTGATTTGTTTTAAGAGATAAAATTCGGATTTCTCTTACCTTATAGAAAGTATGAACATAAATTTTGAGCAGTTGTTAGCACAGTGTGGTGGTGTATACCTATAACCACAGAAGCCTGAGGGAGGAGGGACCCAAACCAAGCAATTAGCAACTCTGTAAAACCCTGTCTCAAAATTTAAGAAATTTTTAAAGGGCGGAGGATGTTGTTTAGTACGAAGACCCTGAGTTCAGTCCCCAGTGTTTAAAAAGTGCTTATTAACACAACTACTACTAGAAAAAAAAAATCAATTTCCTGGAAAATTCTTGAAGAACCAGAGTAATGGTCTGTTGTAATAAAGTTACAGTACTTTTTATTTTTTCTTGTGATTCTTTTCAAATATGCTTGTAACCCAAAACTTTTCCTTTTTTAGAAGAATCACTTGGGGAAACTAGACAAGGTCTCTTCTGTATCTGGCCTCTATGAGAAATTACCTAATGAAGTGAACTGGTGCTTCTGAGTTTAACAGGTGTTGTAATCTAATCATATAAAAATGTTTTACTGCTTTTGATCAACCAGTAAAATGAGATCTATTAAAAATTTAACTATTGTACTAGAACAGTTAGAAGTATGTACCAGATAAAGACAATGTTGTTTTCTAACTAATACTCTGTTAAATCAGTCACCCAGTCCTTCTGCTATCATTTATTGTGTCACTCACATGAAATATTTAGTTATGAAAAGTGGAAATATTACTAGTGCAAGACAAAATTATTTTTATTCTTTTAAAATTTTATTTTAATAGTATATACTTACAGTAAGTACATAATGATTACATTCATCATGGGGAGTTGGTACATGTACATAGCACATCTTATTCAATTTATTCTAGGTTAACACAGACACCAGCATTTGCAGATTTGACTTTCTTGTATTGTTCTAGCATTAATGTCTATTTTCCATATTTTTTAGTCCATTACTCTATATACGGAATAGTTTGAACTTTGTGTAAATGTTGGGAGGTGGGCTGCCTAATGCACATAAAAGCTTGTATACAAATGTTGGTGTCGGCATTATTCATAAGAATCTAAACTAGGGCCAAGGATTTAGCTCAGTGGTTCCAGTGTTTGCCTGGCAAGCACAAGGTCCCACGTTCAATCCCCTGTAATCATGTACCATAGTGCCAGGTGTGGTGACTCACAGCTGAAAGTCCAGCACTTGGAAGGCAGAGGCAGGAGGATCACTGTGAGTTCAAGGCTGGCCTGGGGTCCATAATAAGCTTAGGACCAGCCTGAACTACAAAGTGAGACCTTGTTTCAAAGACCAAAAAAAAAGGACTCAAAACTAAAAAGAATACAATATATTTAACCCAAAAGAAATAAAATACTGATACATACTACCACTCTGCTAAAACTTGAAAACCTACTAACTGAATGAAGCCAGACACAAAGACTATATTATTTTGTGATTCTTTTTATATAAAATTTCTAGCAATAAGCATATCTGTGATACAGAAAGTTGATTAATATTTAGCAGAGTTAGAACAGAAAGGAATTGGGGACCGGCTGGTAATTTTGGTGGACAGAAATGTTTGAAATTAGTATGGTGATGTTTACACACCAAACTGCATAAATTATACATTTTAAAAGATTGTGTTTATACTCTGGTTTTTCTTCAGACCTTATAAATTGCCTTTTACTAAAATAGTTATTTTATTAAAGAGGAATTAGTTTAATAAAAAGTAAATATTGTGGCCAGCTAACATTGTAGTCACTAGTCACCTACAGATATTAATTAAATAAAATCTTTAAATTCAGTCCCTTAGTTGCAGTAACTATGTTTCCAAGTTCTCAGAAGCCACATTTAAAATCCAGAGCACTCTATCAACAAAGAAAATTATATTGAAAAGCATTGCTTAATTTATAGTCAGTGGAATTTCTGGTCTAATGACAGTATTAGTTTTCTCTCTTCTGAACTCCCACCCCACCCCATGCTGAGAATTGAGACAGGCCCCTGCACACTCTAGGCAAGTGCTGCACCCCTAAGATACACCCCTTGCCCTGCCATGCCTTCTTTACCAAGCACCCTGCATTATTTATATTACATCTGGACTACCTTCATTTATGAAATGAATCTCCAGCTGATAGAAGCTTTGATCACCAAAGGGCCAAAACTTTAACCAAACTTATTCATTTGGCAAGCATTCATAGAATATTACAGTATATGATAGAAATATATATGACATTACAATTTATGATAGCAGAAAAAAGAGAAATTTTAGAAGTTACCACATTACTAGCTGGATCTCAGATGTTTTTTGCTCCTTTGAGACCTCATTGCCTCACTAGCACAATAGGGATAGTAATTCATACCTAATAAGGCCGTAGGAATTAAATTGAACAATGTGTCAAAATTCTGTACCTGCAAGTGGTAATTGCACAGTGGAGTGGATGATGATATGCTGCCGGCTCAAGACTACAAGCAGCTCTGGAAATGCTATCATTTGGGAATTGTCTCTAGCAAAAGAAAGCTGCCTCATCTCTTGATATGCCTCCTTCTCTACATCAGTTGACCAGTTAGCAGGTGTTTGACCTCCACTCAGAAGGCTCAGCCCAACTTCACAGCACCGTATGGGGTAGATTGAGGTTTTGCAGAAAAATGCGTCATAGTCAGGATCCATCTACTTAACCTACTCCCTCTCTTTCTTGAGGATGTTGACACCGAGAGTTCAACATAATAAATTTCCTGTCATCTTAATTTCTATTTCCAGTCTCGTAAGGGAGCCCGGTTTGCAGCAGACAATATTAGTACTATCCGTCCTACATGGGGCAGAGGACGGAGGTATGCGTGTGAAACGATGTAACTTCGGTCCTCTGCAGTAGAGGGTATGGGGTGGAGTCGCAGGAAAGGCTTTTTAGAGCAGCTGATATTTAAACTGAACCTCAGCAGAACTGGAAATAACTTAAGAAGTGAACGAGGCAAGGGAATAGATTGCAGGGAGAGAGCATTTGCCAAAGTACAGATCATGAGGAAAACAATATATGAAAGAAAATTGTAAGATATATCGTTAACTTATGTGAAATTCTCCAAATTGCCTACTGTTATGTTCAGTGGCTCTTTTATAATATCATCATAGATGACATTTTAGATCATTTTTAACTTTTGTTCTAAGTAAACTTCTGTCACATGATTTCAACAATTATTAGCATTTTTATTTCTTCAGAATATTACATTGTAAATTTTAGCAAAATATATGCATGATTGAAAAATTCTTAGTTTTTGGATTTCCTCTAGGAAATTAAGAGTATTTCATTAACAACTTTTTGTATATTGATGGGAAGCTAAAACAGCTGGTGTAGATTCAGACAGAATGATCATTCCATGGACTAAATGAAATGCAAGAACTTTGTTAAAGGTGTGTGTCCAAAATAGTATATTCATTCTTCTCCTCACTGACCAACAATCACAGGGGAAGAGTAAGAATGGTTGACTTGCCCCCTGTGAACTAATCAGACAGGTATTTGAAAGCTGTATTAAAATATCCATCATGAGTGGTTGGTTTTCCAAAAAAATATTATGAAAGTATTCATCTGTCATCTGTTTAAATGGTGGCCCTACTATACATTGTAATTGTTAAACATACTGGAAAAGTTAAATTGAGTTTTCTCTGTCAACACTAAAACTTGAGGGTGAGAAAAACATTGTCAAAGACTGTTATGTAATGAATATAGTACTTTCTTATATTCATGCCTGAAGAAATGTGATAGCTTATTAATGTTCTTTATTATAATTTTTGTTCTGTATTAATATTTTGCCAAACTAATAATTGTTTAATATCTTTACTGAGATAAAATCCCAAACCATAAAATGCATGCATTGGAAGTTTGCAATTTAATGGTTTTTGGAATATCTACAAAAATTTTTTTAATTTCATCTTCAATTTTGGAACCTTCTCTTTTTTTTTTTTTTTTGAGACAGGGTCTCACTTTTGTAGCTCAGGCTGACCATGAGGTCAGCCTCAAACTCACATCACAGCAGTCCTCCTGCCTCTGCCTCCCGCGTGTTAGGATTACAGGCATGAGCCACCACGCCCAGCACTGTGGTATGTGGTACTGATTGCTGCTGGGCGTGAGTCTCCACGCCCAGTACAGTATGTGGTTACCAGGGATCAAACCCCGGGCCCTTGTGCTTGCAAGACAGGTGCCGGAACCACTGAGCTAAATGCTCAGGCCCCAATTTTGGAACATTTTCAATACAACTCCTCAAAGAAAATCCTTCAGCTCTAAACCCATCATCTCCTCAGCCATAGGTAATCACTGATCAATTTTCAGTCTCTGTATGTTTGATTATATACATATACAATATGTAAATAAAATATAATTCATACAGTAGAAAAGTCAGTACTTTCTTTTTATTGCCAAGTAATCTTCCACAACATGGATATGCTATATGTTATTTATCCATTCATGAGCTTCAAATGATGACTGATAGAATGTTACAAAGATACTAAGAATAACTTTGACATGTATATTTGCTTTATAATACCATAATAACAAATTGGCCCAAGCATAGTATCTTTTAGAAATGCAAATTTATTGCCAATTCTGGAGGTCCAGAGTCTGAACTCAGTTTTATTGCCTAAAGTCAAGATGTTAGCACCTCTGGTTTTTCTGGGTGCTGTAGGAGAGAATGCATTCCCTTACCTTGTCCAGCTCTTCCAGGTTACCAGCATCCCTTACTTAGGACCCCTTCCTCTATCTGCAAAGCCAACTGTGTACTACTTCTGTTCAGTTGAGATTCTTCAACAAAACAAAATCAGTAGGAAAGGTAAGGAAATAAATTTACTGTGAGGAATCGCTTCACATTATTATGGAAGCTAAGTATTCATAAAGCAACACATACTGATTATAATGTTGCAGGTCAGAATTTTTATATTAATCTTACAAGACAGAATTCTAATTATGCACAAGGCTAATTCTTTCCGGGGACTTGTTTGGAGAATGTATTCCTTGCCTCTTTTAGTTTCTAGAAGCTGTCTTCATTCTGTAGCTTATGGCCCCTAGTCACATCACTTTTTTTCCATCTGTTTCTGTCTTTGAGTTATTTTCTACTTCTTAACTTTGCCCTCTTTCACTTCTCTTATAAAAATACTGGTGCTTACATTAGGCCCATTCAGTTAAAACAGAATCATTTCTGTATCCTAAGATCTGTCTATGACTGTGTCACCTCTGAAGTTTCATTTACCATCTAAACTAACATGTTCACCAGTGCTGGGCATTTAGCATATGAGCATCTTTGAGTGACTACTATTCTGTTTACACCAAGTTATGCATTGGTACCATTTTCTCAGGATAATTGCTGATATTTGTTTGGCACTAATGACCTAGTACTTTGCTAAGAGCTTTGCAGAGGAAGCTATTGTAGTTGTGTTTATCAGCTTTTCATCACTGGGGCAAAATACCTAAGAAGGCAGCTTAAAAGATGAAAGATTTGTTTTGACTTGTGGTTTTAGAGGTTTTGGTCTGACTGGCTGGCTTTATTCTTTCTCATCCAGTAGTAAGATAAGACAGCACAGTGGGAGGATGTGGAGGAAAAGCAGTGCTCACCTTGTCCCACCTGGGAAGCAAAAAGAGCCGGAGAGGAAGGGCCGGGGACAACATGTACCCTTCCAAGGTGACCACAGCCCTTTGCTAGAAAAGCTCCTGGCACTCTGGAAAATGCTCCTTACACTATCACACTTTATTATAAAAGATACAAATGAAAATCAGGAGCCAAATGATGAGATACATGAGGACAGGCCCAAAAGGGTCCTAACCACAGAAAACACCAACAAGTGACAAAAAAATATATAGAATGGGGGTGATTGTATCTGGTATCGTATTAGAAAATGTATACTTACAGATACTTTTATACGTAACCTAAACATTCTTTATCTTATTTAGACATACCTTGGGGTCAGAAAATCATTTTTCTTCTTTATCATAAAAACTTAAAATTTTTGCCTTTCAGTCCACCTAAAATTTATTTTTACGTATTGCATCAAAGAGTTCTAACTGTATTCTTTTGCTTTTAGGTAACCAGTTGCCCCTGGGTTTACTGAGTATGCTTCTCCCTCACTGTACCGTAGTGCCACCTGTGCTGTGTTCAGAGATCTCTGCCTATGGGCTTCTGTCTGTGTGCCTTCCATTTGGCACCTTACCTTGCTTTTCACTCTCTGCACTGAATGTGCATTATATTGATTGTTGTAAAATCTTCTCTGGTAATTTTGTCTTTGGAATTGTCTTGACTATTCTTGTCCCTTTGTTAATTGTTCATCCAAAAAATACTTTGTTGATTTTAGTTTGTGGAGAACTGGCATGTCTGTGGCATTGAAATTTTTAGTCTGTACCATTTATTTACACTTCCTTTAGATTTCCTTGAATAATGTTTTGTCATAAAGTCATTAAATTCCTACACAGATCTGGTTGTATTCTCTTTAATAACCTAGGTATTTACTCTAAATAGATTTGTTACTGAATGAGAGTTCTATTAGTTTTCCAGTGATTATTGTTGATAGGTTAGAAGCCTGTTGACAGAGTGCAAATATAGTATGGTCGTTTCGGTTTGAGTTTTTCGTAGGTAGTTTGGTTTAGTTTGATGTTGGGATTGAGCAGAGAAAATCACACATTATACACATGCATTCTATCACTGAAATCCAACTCTACACTTTTTTATACATTTTCTAACTGAAATTAAATAAACTTGCAAAGTACAAATAAAAAGTAAATTTAAATCACCTTTAATTTGCCTAGAAATGACCATTGTTTGCTTTTTGGTATATGAAAGCATCACAAATTATGTTTAAAAATTAATGAAAAATAGCAAAATTGCTCTTACAATCCAGTCAGTCACCCAAAAGTTAATATATATTGTTAGATGAAATAGAGAAGGCTACATATGAAAGTATAATTCTGAGGTATTTTTACTTCTGTAGTTAATAATAATAGACTATGTGTTGATATCTTACACTAGACAAAGCTACAAAACTTTACAAAACTGCATGATACTGGCAAAGTAACAGTGAATCATGAATTATGTATTCACTGGTTTAAGATGGTAAATGTATATGGATTAACTCTAGTATGTACATGGTTTTTATGAATTTAAAACCTAACTTTGTATAAGATGAAACTCCTTCATAAAAATTTACTTGTTTTATGTAACTGTTTTGTAAATACATATTATTTTATGTTTATTTGCTAGGCTTTTTATTTATGTCCATAATTGGCATTTTAAAAGCAATATCATTAATAATACAAAAACAGCAGTTGAAGAAGTGTAATGTCTAGGAAGAGGACTGGGACTATCAAATTCTGACAAAATATTCCAAGTTCTGTTGCGAAGTTGACAGTGTCAACTAAACAGATTAAAATTCATTCTTACATGCTCAGGAATATGTGTGAAATTAGAAGATTTATGAACATGAATCCAAGCAGAGGAAACTTAAGACAATAGAAATCTGATACATGGTGTAAAATTAACCAGGAAAGAAATCTCTGCTGTCCATGTCGTCAGATGGGGTCCAAGGAGATCCCAAAAGAGATGAGCACCTGAACTGAGGCTCCTCCCTCAACCAAGTAGGTTAGACAGCTTTCGTCACAGAAAAGCATTTCAGGTCACATAGGAGTGTGAGGCAGAGGCCAGCTTATAGGCAGGGTTGGAAAGTAATGGAAAATAGAAAAAAGTCTTCAGCTTGAGAAGGTGAAGGAGAATGCACTCTGATGGAGAGCTTCAAACTGGTCCATTCATGAAGCAGATTTTATACGTTTACTGAGGTTTGCCAGAGTTTAATTGATCATTGTCACAGTTCTGGTTTGTAGGATAGCTCTGGGAAGTCTTCACTGTTTAAAGGGCAGTTTAGTATTAGGAGGTGATTGTGTCTTCTGTCAGGATTTTAGGGAGGCTCTGCTGACACCCCAGGTGGCTGTAGGTTTAGAGCAGTGACCGTAGACTTCCAGGCATGGTTGAATGTCCCTACAGTTATCTTTTTTTTTTTTTCTGAGTAGTGAAGATTGAACCCAAGGGCTTCACACTGAAACATGTCTCCAGTCCTCTCTTATCTTTTTATTACAAGATAGAGTCTTCCCTTAGCTAAGCTTGAATGTACGCTCTTCCTGTCTCAGCCTCCCAGAGTGCTGTTGGGATTGCAGGTGTGTGACATCACAACCCTCTTAAATCTCTTACCTTGGTGTCCTCAGTCTTGAAGGAGATGAGATAGGTTATATAAATATGGAGTTAATCACCGTTGTTTTACCACCTTTTGAACAGACAGGGCTGAGAAGTGAATTGACCTAAAATTTTAAGGTGATGAATAAAGTCAGAAGTTATTCTGCTTTCAGTTATCTATCAGGCATTTACAGGCTCAAGTGAAGATTCAGGGTTTTTTTGTTTTTTTGGTTTTTTTTTGTTTTTTGAATAACTGACTTTTAGATGGCATCTCAAACATTCAGACTCATAGAAACAAGAAGAGAACAGTGGTTTCCAGAAACTGAATAGTTTTCAAAAGGCACAGATGTATAATTTTAAGATGAATATTTTTAATTGAATTATTTATTGGTACGTTTTATGTACACATCAAAACTGCACTCAACATTGAGAATTTGTACTAGTATATGATATGAGTTAAATTCTCATTTTTACCCATTTCCATACCACCCCCCACCCCTATATATATGCTTTCTGTTTTTATAAGATTACATATTCTCTTTGCTCTCATTACTTTCCCCTACCCATTTCCCTTTGAATATTTTCTATACAACTACGATACATATGCTATGAAATTCCAGTTAAAATCTCAACACCATGCTTCACAGAACTAAAGAAAATAATCCAAAAATTCATCTGGAACCATAAAAGCCCTAGAATAGCAAAAGCAATTCTAGGAAACAAGGAAGAATGAGGGTTATTATGTTCCCCAACTTGAAACTATACTACAAAGCCACTGTGATAAAAACTGCATGATACTAGCAAAGTAACAGACCCAAAGACCAGTGCAGTAGATTAGAAGATGTAGAAACAACTCCACTATACACTAAGTAACCTCATCTTTGACCAAGAAGTTAAATATCCTGAATGCAGGAAAAACAGCCTCTTCAACAAATGGTGCTGAGAAAATTGATCTTTAACCTGCTAAGGACTAAAAAAAGCTAGACCTATCTCTTTCACTGTGTACTAAACTAAAATCAAAGATTAGAAACCTAAACATTAAAACACAAATACTAACCTTACTGGAAAACAGGTTAGGCAAAACTCTTGGAGACATTGGCTTAGGGAAAGATTTTATGAACAAAACCTCTGTAGCATGAGAACTAACAGAACAAATCAACAAATGAGATCTTATCCTATTAAAAAGCTTCTGCACAGCAAGAGAAACCAGTGGCAGTGCTAAAAGACAACCAACAATATGAGAAAAAATCTTTACTAGCTGTTTCTCAGAGAAAAGGCTTTTATCTAGAATATATAAAGAACTCACTTGTATTTTTAAAGCAAAAACCACTTTTAGGTCCATGACTACCTCAAAAGAAAGCACAAATCATGCTTTTAATGAATAACAGGTCATTAATGGCAGGAGTTTGTCTTCCATCCCTCTCGTGATCACTCAGCCGGGTTTTAAAATGCTATTATCAGAAGTCTAGGAAATTTCTTTCCTTCTTTTTTCTCCCCTTAAATGAACATCAGAAACTAAGTAGAAGACCACAGAGAGAATAGAACATAAATTACTATTTTCTGTGTACCAGAGAGTTTGAAATAGCATTCTGAAAAGTGAAGAAGGTAACCTGAGACTGCCTGAAAACATCTTTCTCATGATAATGAAGAGTATTTAAACAGATGGCTCAAGTTTTATTTTCTGCAGAACATACATTAGATACACAGCCTTTACCATTGTAGTTTGTTTTGCACATCTCCAACAATATTCATGCTATGGAAGTAATCATTTATTAATGCTGTTTCAGATAAAATTTTTGTTACCATAAGGATGCCTCTGCTTGGCAGTTCTTCAGCCAGCATGTTCCCAAGAAAAAAGGATGTTATCTTTGTGTAATAGTAAGAACTAACTTAACATGCCGAACACCAAGGCCAACGGATATTTGGCAAGGCAGAACTTTTCAGTACTATGGAAAGACTAATTAAGTTATATCTTCTTTTTCTTTCAGCTCACTTTTTAGTTAATTATCTAAATGTTTTGTCCTCTGCTTAATAAAGTTTCATAGGTGATTAGGCGTAGATTCCTAGTTTAATTGTATTTTAATGCATTTTCATCGGGGCGTTAATACCCTTTTTTAAGGTACGTAATTATCTTAACTCAGCGTGTTGTTGGGCTCTTCCAGAAAAAGATAAAATTGGATCTTACATTTGGTTAATTCTTTTGTCTCACAGGTATTGAAGTACGTAGATTTCCTACCTTTCACAAGCCTATGAATTTCTCAGACATCGGTTTTGGAATATAGTATAAACAAAATACGATGAGCAACAGAAAAATAGTTTTGTTTCCTTATTGAATGTGATCAGGATGTCCAACAATAAGTGAATTTGATTGAAATTTATATAAAAATAATACATATAGTAAAATATTTACTATTGACCCACTGAATCCCATGTCCTCATACTGTCTGGGGAATACATATATTACTTTTGCCCAGAGCTCAACTGAAATTTATTCTTAATATCAGATTAATCATCTTACTTGAATATTTTTAATTGTTAGTACTCTATATTACAAAACACCAATAGCATAACATATTTTTAGTATTTCAAAGTAGTTTGTATTACTTCTCTGAGCATTCTGTATTTGTGGATAGTAGACAATGTGGGCTTCAGAAAAGTAATTTGAAAAAAAGATGATTGATTTTTAGAGTATTCCTAATGGATTTTTGTTTCTTAATATTATGAAGGTTCACCTAGATAGACATTTGACAGAATTGAAGTTCTTCCTTCTGGGTGAGCCTAAGCTAATAATGAAATTGAGACATTAAGAAAAAGATAATTAAGAACAACCCTAAAGTCACTGGAGGTTGAAATGGCTAAAGTGGACACATGAGCTCAAAGAGCATCCAAGGATCAAATTAAATGATCCATCACTTACCTACCTTTTTTAATGATACACACAGCATATTAAGAGTCTAAATGAGGGCCGGGGAGTTAGCTCAGTGGTTCCGGCACCTGTCTCGCAAGCGCAAGGACCCAGGTTCGATTCCCCGGTAACCACATAACAATACTGGGTGTGGAGACCTACACCCAGCAGCAACCAGTACCACATACCACAGTGCCGGGTGTGGTGGCTCACGCCTGTAATCCCAGCACTCGTGAGGCAGAGGCAGGAGGATTGTGATGTGAGTTGGAGGCTGAGCTCAGGGCCAGCCTGAACCACAAAGCGAGACCCTGTCTCCAAAAACCTAAAAAAAAAAAAAAAAGAGTCTAAATGAAGGATAGTGAACCTTTGAGAGATTTCAGTGATACAAACAGCCCACTGTGATTTGCATGCCATATGCTTGTCCTCCCTAACCTACAGTAACACAGACTGTTAAGTGAGAGTGCATTGAGAAATACAGCGATTTTATGTCCTTTAAAGAAAAATTAAAACTATTCTTAAGATCTTGCAAACTGTGTATCTGCATGTTTGTAGAGCAATATCTTAGAGAAGTGACATTTGATATTTATATTTTCTGTGTATGCCACTTAAACATTTCCCACGTTTTTTATTCTTTAAATTTTTTCTGCAGTTATTTTCAACTAATGTTAAGATATAATTCACATACCACATAATTCACCTTTTTATCTAATATCATCCCTTCTCTTCATACTTCATAATATCTTCCTTATCACTACAAAGTACTCTCTTAACTTTGTGTAATTTACCCTTCCTATATTACAAAGTAA
Source organism: Petromus typicus (assembly GCA_004026965.1). Taxonomy (NCBI): domain Eukaryota; kingdom Metazoa; phylum Chordata; class Mammalia; order Rodentia; family Petromuridae; genus Petromus; species Petromus typicus. The sequence goes on from PVIR01000387.1 coordinate 151,933, forward strand.
CCACTGATCTGCTTCTTGTTACTGCAGATGAGATTGCTTTTTCCAATATTTAGATAAATGGAATCAGCTAAGTATGTTATCATATGCCTAGGTTCTTTCACTTAGCATGATATCGAGTCCTATCAAGGAAGAAATAACAAAATCCCTACCGAATCTTACTAACAACAATAAAAGCAAGTCTAATAGCTACTAAAAGCACAAATTATGAGAATAGAATAATCCCAACTGAACAATAATACATCTCAAGGACCTGGAAGCACAAGAACAATACAAATCCTAGTCTAGTAGAAAAGATCACAATAGAAATTAATGAAATTGCAACTTTAAAAAAATACAAAGAGTCAGTCAAGAGATAGCCCTTTGAAAAGTTAAACAAGATTAATAAGACCATAACCAGACTTACCAAAAGTAGAAAAGAAAAACTTGAATCATTTTAGTGTAAAAAGAAAAAGATGAAATCACAGTGGCTACTACTAAAATACAAAGGATTATAAGGAACACTTTCAAAAACTTATACTCCAATAAATCAGAAAGAAGTGGAGCATGATGGTACACTCCTGTAATCCTAGTATTCTAGAGGCTGAGAAAGAAAAATCACTGCAAGCTCCAGTCCAGCCTAGGCTACATAGTGAGTTCAAGGCCAGACTGAATGACATAGAGACCCTGCATTAATGGGAAAAAAAAAAAATTGAATTGTTGAACCTAGAAGAAATTGAAAATTTCCTGAAAAGTATCAATTACCAAAGTTGAAGCAAGAGTTATAAAAACTCTGACTAGACCAATAATAGACAGTAAAATAGAGGCAGTCATAAAAACTCTGCTAAGAAAAGCCTAGGACTCAGTGGGTTCATTGCTGAATTCTCCGAGAACTTAACATCAAACTCTTCTATAAAATGGAAAGGGAAGAATTATTGTCAAACTCATTCCTAGAGGCTAGTATTGCCCCAATACCAAAACCAGACAAAGATTCAATATAAAAGAAAGCTACATGCTAATCCACTTAACAAATGTACATGGGAAACACTTCAAAAGATTCTGGCAAACAAAATACCATAAATCATTAAAAAATCATAGGGATTCAAGGGTGGTTCAACATAGCCAAATCAATAAATATATTACATAAACCAAATGCAAGTCAATAACTACAGTATATCACATAAACAGGCAGGGACCGCCCCCAGTAAAAGCATAGAATCACCTCAGTAGATGCAGAAAAAATCTTTGATAAAATCTAGCATACATTAATGATAAAAATCTTGACAAAGATAGGTACAGAGGGACTTTACCTTAAACTTATGAAGGTCACTTATGACAAACCTACCATCATTATAATACTAAGTGGGGTATGAGTCAAACTTTTCTTCTAAAATCAGGAACTAGATAGAGGTAACTACTCCCACCATTCGTTTTTAATATAGTGTTCAAAGTCATTGGTCTGGGGATTTGTCTCAGTGGTGCTGCACCTGTCTCATAAGCTCAAGATCCTGAGTTCAATCCCTGGTATCACATAAAAAAGAAACAAAAACTCAGAGCAATCAAGCAGCAGAAGAAAATGAAAAGGTTATGTTTAGGAGAAGAAAGAGTCAGACCATCCATATTCATAGATAACATTATCCTTTATGTATAAGACCCAAAAAAAACCCATCAAACTACTCTGAAAAGTAATAAATCCAGCAAGGTACCAAAACACAAAATCAACACATGAAAATCAGTAGTACATAATGAACCCATGATAAAGGAAATGAGAAAATTTTTTAAAAAATTAAATACCAGGCCAGGGATTTAACTCAGTCCCAGCACCTCCCTTGCAAGCGCAAAGGCCCAGGTTTGGGTTGGATCCCCAGTAACCACAAGTAACAATGCTGGATGTGGAGACTCATGCCCACCAGCAATCATTACCACGTACCACAGTGCCAGGCATGGTAGCTCATGCCTGTAATCCCAGCATTTGGGAGGCAGAGGCAGGAGGATTGCTGTGAGTTCAAGGCTGAGCTCAGAGCCAGCCTGAACTACAAAAGTGAGACCCTGTCTCAAAAATAAATGAATAAATAAATAAATATTTAGGAATTAACTAAAGAAAGGAAGTAAAAGACCTCTATAACAAAACTGTAGTACTCTGAAGAAAGAAATTAAAAGGCATCAGAAAATAGATATCTCCTGTTCCTGAAATAGGCAGAACCAATATTATCAAAACGGCCATAAAACCAGAACTGATATATACATTTGATGCATCTCCAATCAAAATACTAGCAGAATTAATAAAGCTTTTGAAAACATGGACATTTATAAGGAACAAGGAAAGGGACATTGCCAGAACCTCAGCAGTAGGTCCTACCTAGCCTCTTGTGAGCTACTGCAGCACAAAGTGAATTAAACAATAAGAAGAAACTAGACTTGGAGTGAAGAATCTGGGTCTTGAGACCTGATTAGTGCTACTTTGACCAGCAAAGACAAAGGCCCCCAAGCACATCCAGTATTTCTTGAATACGCTATGGGAAGGAATAGGAAGTTGGAATGCTTAGAAGGCGTCTAGTGAAATGCTGCCGAACACCTGGCATGATGACTCCAGGCAGGGATATGAGGGAGTGAGTACTGTTTACCTTGCTGGTGTAGAACAAACCAGTACTGGGACCAGGTGCCATGAGCCAGCAACCCATCAGGTCAGCGAGAAGCTATAATTCAGGGAAAAGGATTTTAACTGGGGTCACACTGACCTCTGCTGCAGCAGAGCCTTACCACTTCACAGACCTAAGTCTCTATTTCCATGGCAACCATTGGGGGCGGGTCCATACTTACCCAATCTACCATATGACATACCCATATGAGTAGCAGAGAGCTTTAGTCTGCCTCCTATATAAAACAATATAGCTGAATTATGGAAAGCAAGAAGTGGGTGGCACTCATAGCCTGCTAGTACTAGGCAGGGTTGTCTGGTACAGGCGTAAGCAAGGATTTTCTAACAATACTATTTGCACAAGAAATAACATCAACAGTCGACAAACAAAATTTTATCAAATTTTAAACCTTCTGCACAGCAAAGGAGATAGTAAACACAGTGATGAAACTGGGGAAAAAAATGGCCAAATAATCCTCAGGCAAAGTACCAATATCTAGAAAATAGAAAAATGGACCCCCCAAAAAATAAAAAGTCCCACTGAATGAGTGAGAAGTTGAAATAGATACTGATCAAAAGAAATACGTATGGGCATGAATACCTGAAAAATTGTTAGGGTGTCTTTGGCTACTTGAAAAATGTAAATCAAAAACAACACTGAAGGAGTTAGCTCAGTGATTCCAGCATCTGCCTTGCAAATGCACGGTCCCAAGTTCAATCCCCAGTAACAACTCACCACAGTGCCAGGCAGGGAGGTTCACACTTGTAATCCTCGCACTTGAGAGGCAGAGACAGGAGAATTTATGTGAGTTGCACGATTGCCAGAGCTCCATAGTGAACTCACAGCCAGCTGGAACTACAAAAAGCAAGACCCTATCTCAAAAAAAAACCCACTGAAATTCTATCCTACTAGAGAAAGAGTGTCATCAAGAGTTCCAAACACAAATATTGGTGAGGTTGTATGGAAAAAGGAGCCCTTCTGCACTGTTGAGAATATAAATTTATGCGTCCGTGACCTCATGCTTGTAATCCCAACACTCAGAAGGCAGAGACAAGAGAATTGCTGTGAGCCCAAGGTTAGCATGGGCGACATGGTGAACTCAAAGCCAGCCTGAATTACAAAGCAAGACTCTGTCTCAAAACACACACACACACACACACACACACACACACACACACACACACACACACACACACGGGCCAAGGATTTAGCTCAAGTGATACCTTGCCTACCTTGGAAGCAAAAAAGCCTGAGTTCAATCCCCAGTACCACAAAAAAAGAAAAAAAAAATGGTTACAACCACTATTGAACTTTTTCAAAAAGCTGAAAGTAGAAATTCTGTTCAACCCAGCTATATGTTTCCTAAAAATCTTTCCAAAACAGTTAAGGACATTCAGCAGATGAATGGATAAAGTAAAAAATATTTGTGTTTGTGTGTGTGTCTGTGTGATGGAGCATTACTGAGCCATAAAAAGAGATGAGTTTGAGTCATTTATAAGAAAATAGAGCTACTTTAAGATCATGATCTTAAGTGAGATAAAACACTGAATGTTAAGTATCACATGTTTCTCTTACATGAGAAACTCAAAGTATAACTAAAGAGAAAAATAAAAGATGATAGGAAACAAGGAGACAGACTTTGAAGAGGTAGAAGGGGATTTGGGGTGATAAGAGTGAGAAAATGGAAGAATAAATTAAAAGGATTGAGATGTAATATAAGTATGTACTAGTTTCCCAAGGTGGATATATATATATTATGTGTCTCACATATTAATAAAGAAAAATACTGAGATTTATTGTGGAGAGATATATATATATATATATATATATATATATATATATCTTTGTGGCATATTATACTATTCACTTATATAGATATAAATTTTCTTACTGTGTCCTAAATATTGGTGATTATGTAGGTTTTTGCCAAAGTTACCTGTTATAAATAGTCTTCTGTAAACAGTCATGTACAAGTCATTATGTAAACATATACTTGCATGTGTCTTGGGTAACTACCAAAATATGGAAGAAGTGGATCTTTCAAAAGTTGAATGTTTAACTTTTTGAGAAAATATGAAGTACTTCCAGTTCTACATTGTTTCCAACATTGGTCTCATTAGGTTTTTTTATCTGCTCTGTTTCTAGTATATCTTTTTTAGTTTAATTTCTAATTTCTTTATTGTTAATTACCTTCTTATATTCTTTCTTATTCACTTGTCACATCCTTGTGAAATGTTTTTCAAGTCTTATTGTCATTTGTTTTTTAACTATTGAATGTTAAAGTTCGTATATATGAACAATGGACCCACTGAAAGAGAAATCACAATATCAGTTCCTTTCACAATAGCATCCAAAAAACTTAAATATCTAGGAATCAGTCTAACAAAGTTGATGAAAGATTGCTACTGTGAAAACTAGAGCATTCTGAAAGGAAGATCAAAGAGGATATCAAAAAATGGAAAGATATCCTTTGATCCTGGGTAGGAAGAACCAAAATTGTCAAAATGACCATATGGACAAAACTACTATATACTCTCAATGCAATCCTGATTGAAATGACACAAGCGTATTTCACAGACATAGAGAAAATAATTCAAAAATTCATGTGGAATCACAAGAGACGTAGAATTACAAAAAATCCTAGGCAACAAGATCATGGCAGGAGGTATCACAATCCCCAACTTGAAACTATACTGCAAAGCCACTGTTATAAAAACAGCATGGTACTGGCAAAGAAGCAGAACCAAGGAACAGTGGAAAAGACTAGATGATCCATAAGCAACTCCAGATATACTAAGTCACCTCATCTTTGACAAAAGAGCCAAACACCCTCAATGAAGAAAAGATAGCCTCTTTAACAAATTTTGCTGGAAAAACTGGGTTTCAGTTTGCCAAAGATTAAAGCTAGATCTATCTTTTTCTCCGTGCACCAAACTAAAATCAAACTGAATTAGAGACCTAAATATTAAAACAGAAACACTAAACCTTCTGGATAATGGGTTACGTAGAACTCTTCAAGACATTGGCATAAGGAAATCCATTTTAAACAAAACCTCAGCAGGACAAGCACTAGCAGAATCAACAGCTAGGATCTCCTGTTACTAAAAATCTTCTACACAGCAAGAGAAACCACCAACAGAGTAAAACAACAGTATACGATATGAGAAAGACTTTTTGCTAGCTGTTTCTCAGACAAATATTATCTAGAATATATAAAGAATTTATTGAGATGGATTATATAATTTTTTTGTTAAAAAATTCACACTGGTTTATTTTCAAATATAAAAGCAATTTTAGATCTCTGTAATAAACCTAACTTGGTCATGATTTTTCTCTTTTATATATATATCTGTAGTCCTAATTTTCAAGGGTACTATATGCACTTAAATATCTTTGTTATCAAACTCTATCTGTGGTTTTTTTGGAAATCACAAAGCAGAAGCACAGTTTTTAAATGTACAAATTTCAGTGAACACTGTACTTTGTATATAATCTGATTTATTCCTGAATTTTATGTATTAAATTTTGTTTAAAAATTTCACATCTATATTAGTAAAGGAAATAGGTCAAGAGTTTTCTTGTAGGTCTTTAATTTTGGAGTATAATGCTGGCTGCATGGAATGGGTTGGGAAGTATGTCTACTTTGTGTAGAACTGGTATTATTTTTTCATAGGATATATATATATATCTACTATATTATATATATAATACAGATTTTATATAATATATATATATATTTAGAATTCATCAGTGAAGTCATCTGGGTCTGGAATTTTTTCTTTTGGAAAGTGTTAAGCTACAGTTTCATTTTTTCAATATATTCTTATATGAACTTTTGTATATTTTAACTTTGAAGGAATTTGCCCATTTCACCTAAGTTATAGATTGTGTTAGCACAATTTTTTTATAACATTCCCTTATTATCTTTTTACTGGTACTAAAATATTTAGTGATGTCAACTTTCTGTTTCCTGGTATTAAATCTTATATCCTTTCTTTTAAAAAAATATGTAGTTAATCTAGATAGAAGATAATCAGTGTTACTGTTCTTTGCAAAAAAAAAAAAGCTCTGTTTTCATTGATTTTCTGTTTTCCTCCAATTCATTTCCTTTTTCCTCAAGACGCTGACATAAGTGTGTAGTACTATAAATACCCTTCTGAATACTACTTTAGTGGCTCACACATTTTGATATTCAGTGTTTTTCACTGAATTCAAAGTACTTTCAAATTTTTCTTTTACTGTTGAATTATAAGTTAGTGTTTCATATAGTTTCCAAATACCTGAATATTTTCCAGATATCTTTGTTGCTACTTTATAATTTAATTCCATTATGCCCAGGGAATATAATTTAATCTATCATTTATTGAAAGAAGAATGTTGAAATCTTTCACATACATGTGAAATTACTTTTTTTCACTTTGCAAGTCATAGTTATGCTATGCTATTTGAGGCTTTCTTATTAGTTTTATAAACAGTAGAATTCACTTCTTTTTATGGTAAGACCTCGGTTTGTGTGTATAATTCATTCTAGAAATATGCTTGTAATCCAAAGCATTTGTATAGCAAAGGAGTCAGTCAACCTGTACTCCTTCAGTTCGTGTATTTTCAAGGTTTGTCTGTGTATTAATACACTAGATTTTCAATTCAAATAATTTTCCATTGCATAGCTATTCCACATTTTGTCTATCCTTTCATCAACTCATGGGCATTTAGATGATTTCCACCTTTGGACTCCAACAAGTAGTGTCACTGTGAACATTTGTTCACACAAATGTATATGGATGTAAATTTTATTTCTCCCAAGATATACCTACAAGTGGGATCTAGGGACGAATGACAACTGTGTTTAACCATTTGAGTACTTGCCAGACTTTCTCATAGCAGCTATTCCATGTTATAAGCCTCTCAACAAGGTTTGAGCATTTCAGCTTTTCAGTATTCCACCTAGCACTGGCGATTGGCTGGGGTTTTTTTTGCTTATTTGTTTGTTTTTTCCTATGGCAGAGTGTTGCTATATCACTCAGGCTGGCCTCAAATCCTGAGTTTAAGAGATTTTTCTGACTCAAGCTCTGCAGTAGGTGGGATTGCAGGCATAACCAGGCCAGCTATCTTTTTTTTTTAATTTATTATTATAGCCATCTTCCTAAGTGTCAAGTAATTTTGATTTAGACTTCACTAATTGCTTATTTATTGAATGTCTTTTTGTATGCATATTGGCCATTTATTTATTTTTTGCAGAAATTTTTTATTTATGTGCCCATAATCTCTTCTTCAAATTGAGTTTTAAGGGGTTTTTTTTTAATATATTCTAAATTCAGTTCTCTCACCAAAAACGTGATTACAAAACTTTTTCACATTTTGGATTGTATTTTTGCTTTCTTTATAGCTGATTTGCCTGTTACTTCATTTTTACATTTTCCCTATTTGTCTTTTTACATTTAAGGTAGATTTCTTAGGGGTAGAATATAATCATCTTAATTTTTTAATTACAATTTATAGCTTTAATTTGTGGGTTTAAACTATTTTTGTTCTGTGGCAGCATTGATAATAGTTCGATTTAAGTTGTATCTTGGTTTTTTTCTTTGATTTTTTTTTCCCCACTTCATTTGAGATAGCTTACTATTTTTTAATATTTCAGTTGACTATGAATCTTATTATTTTAATGGATGCTTTAGGTTTATAAGTTTAATGGACTTAATAATTTACATCCTTAATTTACTCTATCTTTATATGATATACCTATAGTTTTCATAATCTTATTTCTCCCCCAGTCCTCCTTTACTAGGGATCTAAGTCAGGACCTTGCGCTTGCAAGGCAGGCACTAGAACCACTGAGCTAAATCCCTGGCCCCAGAATCCTATTTCACCTATAGTTTCAGCCTCTTACAACAATGTGATTTTGATCTTTTCTTTTGACCTCTTCGCTATTTTTAGTGCACTATATTATCTGTACTTTAGTATGTTAGGTTTTGTTTCTTTAAAATTGATTCTTTTTAAAGAGGTTTACATTTTAAAAGTACATTTTTTATTTTTGCTCCTCTTTATTCTTATGTATGTATCATTTTCCATCTGCCTGATAGATACCCTTTAAAATTTCTTAAAGGCTTGGGCCGGGGATTTAGCTCAGTGGTTCTGGCGCCTGTCTTGCAAGCGCAAAGGCCAGGATTCGATCCCCGGTAACCACATAACAGTACTGGGCGTGGAGACTCATGCCCAGCAGCAACCAATACCACATACCACAGTGCCGAGCGTGGTGGCTCACACCTGTAATCCCAGCACTCGGGAGACAGAAGCAGGAGGATTGCTGTGATATGAGTTTGAGGCTGAGCTCAGGGTCAGCCTGAACTACAAACGAGACCCTGTCTCAAAAAAAAAAAAATTTTTCTTAAAGTCTTATAAGGAAAAATATTGACATAATGATATTAAATATTATAAACCTCTTAGTGAAGGACACTATAAACAAAATTTTAAAAATAAAAACTCGGGCTGGGGATTTAGCTCAGTGATTCTAGCGCCTGCCTTTGCAAGCGCAAGGGCTCAGGTTCAATTCCCAGTAACCACTTACAACAATGCCGAGCGTGATGACTACTCCTCACTAGCAATCAGTATCATATGTCACAGAGCCAGATATGGTGACTCACACCTGTAATCCCAGCACTCAGGAGGCAAAGATATGAGGATTGCTGTGAGTTCAAGGCTGAGCTTAGGGCCAGCCTGAACTACAAAAGTGAAACCCTACCTCAAAAAATAAATAAATAAAAATAAAAACTCAGAAATATTTTCAATATGTCAAAGTAATAAGATCAGTGTAATAATAAATAAGAAATGTTATTAAAGGCATGCTATGCTACTACACTTTACTGTATATTTTCCTATTTAATACTTAAAATGGTGATTTCAGGCAATGTACTGTTATTATTCCCGTTTTACAAATGAAGATCTAAGAGTAACAGGTAAGAGCTGATATCTTTAGCAGTCAAGAGATCCAAAAATCAATAAAGAAAAGGATTTAAATGGCAATTCATGAAATTATGAATAGCTAATAAACCTAAAATAATATTCAGCTACTCATAATCAGAAGCATGAGATCATTTTTATAAAGGCAAGAAACCTGGCCAATAATATTGGCAAAATATGAAATACTCACTAATACACTAATGGAACTGTAAATTGATATATCTTTAGAGGACCATTTAGCTTCACCTATTAACATTTAAAATGTGCATATCCTTTGTCCCAGTGACTAGTGTCATCTGGAAATCCTTCTACCGGTTCCCAAGGAAAGATGACTTGCATGAGCATGTATGTGGATGCTTGTTTGTGATGGGGATTGGTTGGAAGAATCAATAGCATCAGTAGCAGAATTTTAAAATGAATTATGTCTCAGCTATATAATTCACTGAGTTTTGGAAAGAACGAGCCTGGGAAAACACACAATTTAAGGAACTACTGGTGAAAAATCTTCTGTCAGATAATACTTGTTTTCTTCATGTGTAGAGTACTGTTTGTTTTTTGGTTTTTGAAGATAGGGTCTCTAACTCAGTAATTCTACTGCGTCCACCTCTGGAGTGCTGGGATTGCAGGTATGTGCCACCATGTCTGGCTAAATGGGTATTGTTACTTGGTAAAAAAAAGTCACAGAAACTATGTATAGCTAAACTTAATTGGATTTGGATTTTTTGTTTGTTTTTTAAGGATATATGTACTTATGTATTTGTATGTACCTAAACGATTTGGAAAGATACATAGCAAATTATTAACAATAATTATTCCTTTTAAAACATGTCTATTGAATTCTACACTAATTGTTACTGACAAAAGAAAATTTAAATATCCTAATTTTCAGAAATACAGAAAAAATGATTTAGAAGAAGCAAAAACATTCTTAAGAGTTTCAAAACCAAATGCATCAAGGTTGTTTGCTCCTGAGCAAATTTTATTTTTAATGATAAAATGCTGAGTTCTGCCTTTAGAATTCAGTGTAAACTAAAAGACACACCCAAGTTCCACAGTACAAGACCAAAATAATTAGTGAACCTAAAATATTTATAATTTTTATAAACATCGATCAAAGTTGAGGATGAATATTTTTCAGTACTATGTGTTGAGCCCAGAGTTTCTGTTCCACTGAGCTACATCCTCAGGTTTTTTTTTTTTTTTTTTAACTGTGAAACAGGGTCATACTGAGTTGTCCCAGCTGGTCTAGAACTTAATGATCCTCCTGCCTCCACCTCCCAGGTAGCAGAGATTGTGGGGATGTGCTTCTGTGCCTAACCTAAGAATGACATTTTAAATTAGACAACTACAGTAAAAGTTTTTTGTAGATTACTGTTATATATTTGAAATTGTGCTGAGTTACAATCATGAAATTTATGCAGTGGCTTTGAAAAGAGAAACATGGTACATGCTCACTCAGAAGGCTGCCGAGTAGGATATACTGGTCATAGAATGTGGTAGTAATACACATGTACAGGTCAGGGAACAAGTAATGAGCCACGAGGTCTGTGACTATGGAGTAACAAAGGAAGAAGGAGAGTGGATTTAGAACCTCCATTTAAAGAGGGAAGAGCCCAACAGCGGAAGATGAGAGGATTTTGGCCAGAGGCTGAGAAAATATAGCAAATAACTTTTTCTAAAATAACAGTATGGTAATCAAAAACTGAGGGTATTTTTTGAACCTTCATTTCCCATCTCCTTTGATTCTAGAAAACATGGCACATATATTGCTGTACATCATTGGTTTGTTGTATAATTAAATGTCTTTTGTCTTTTATATAGCAACCAACAGGCTTTTTTACTGGAGAATGTCCCTTGTAATAATGCAAGCTGTGAGGGGGCTCATCGGATGTTTAAAGTCTACTGGGACCTGACGGACCTAAATCAAATTAGAGATGCTGTGGTTGCCACCTTTTTTGATATTTACGAAGATGTAAGTTCACAGCTATTCCTTGTGTTTGGGAACTGTGTTTTAACTGTCATCTACTTCCTTTCACTCTACCTTTACCATTTTGACCAGAAAATGTAGATGACATGAAAGCAAAGAATTAATTAAAGGCCTTCAAAAGTTAAGTAGCAGAGGGAAAAAAAAAATGTCTTGACACTATTGACCAATCGCTCATTTTGTGCTCATGGGATTAAATTTCCAGAGAATACTTTCACACAGAAGCAGAGCCCAGGGAGAGCAGACTTGAGCCTGAGAAGGTCACAGAAGGATCACTTCCATGCTCACCCTTCTTCTTGTGATAGAGGTAGCCACTCTTTGATTGCCAGGGGCCCTTGGGACATGCTTTCCAGTTCACTATCCAGGAAAGAAAAGACAGATTACCACTCAGAAAAAGAATGCATTCTGAAGAAAAAGAATTAAATAACAACGCATCCAGGTATATTCTGACAGAACCATTTATTTTAAAAGTTAATGTCCATCAGGACAGTTATGTCTCCATTAGCCCAGTCTGGGTTTTTATTTGTTCTTTCATGAGAAGTTTATTCTCAATTATGAATTATACAAGTCTTTGTTTTCCTCTGCTTGTCCAACTACCAAATCTTCTTTCACTTTACATTAGCAGTTTCCAAGCAAAAAAGTAACTGAGAGAAATATTACAAAGAAGACAATCAAAAGAATTGACTACAAATCAATTTTAAATTTCATATATCAAAAATACTGTAAATTTTAAATATTGTTTAATCAGGGAAATAATTTTGCTACAGATTAATCAAATAATCAGTGTCCTAAATATTAAAAAGTTTGTACAAAGGATATATCTCACACACACAAAAAGCAGAACACAGTCAACTTACAGGGAAAACCCTACTTGCTAATTTATGCAAAAATCGGATAAATTGCCAGCCTATTAGGAGAGCCAGAGGAATGTCACTCTGAGTGAGCCCTCATTCTCTTCTTCAATAAAATTACCAAAAGGTTCCCTGTAGTCAAGAAAAAACATAATACACAGTGATGGTAGGAGCAAGTGAGAAAGTCATTTTCTTTTCTTATCGCTGGGAAGGATCCTGTCGCCCCTAGAACAGATCTTTATAAATTTATGCAAATATAACCAGAAGGAAATAAACCAAAATACTAACAATTACATCCAAAGGTAAAATTAGATGTTTTTCATTTTATCTGTTACTATTCAAAGTTGTGTCTGTATGGATATATACTTTTTAATAATTTAAATTTACACATTAACTTGAGTACATAAGCTTTAAACTTAAATAAAAAGACACGCTGTAAGACTGCTGTCACTGTGACAGAATACCTGAGATGACCAGTTTGAAGACACAAAAGTTTATGTTGGCCTTAATTTGAGAAGTTTGGGCCCACGGTTGCCTGGCCCATCAAGTTCAGCCATGGTGCAAAAGCACATCATGGCAGGAGTGAGTGATGGAAAAAGCCTGCTCACCTCATGGCAGCTGGGAACCAGAAGGGGGGAGAAAAGAGCCAGGTTTCCCATATGCTCTCCCAGCCCACCCACCTGGCTCCACTTCCCTTGAGACCTCACCATTTGAATGTGCCACCAGCTCCCAGCAGCACCACAGGCTGGCAACCAAGCTTTTACTGCAGAGGACTTTGGGAAATGCTTGTCCAACAAGTGCTTGCCATACATTTTCATGGTTTTTCTCTTTATTCATCTACTAGTTTGTTCTCACCATCCCTATGTATTTTTCAGGGAATCTTGGACATTATAGTACTGAGCAAAGGATATACAAAAAATGATTTTGCCATCCATACACTAAAAAATAACTTTGAAGCAGATGCCTATTTTGTTAAAGTCATCGGTAAGTATTTTAAATATTAAAATTTAATTCTCTCTGTTTGTCTCTCTCACTCCTTACCCCAGTATTCCAAAAAGCAAGAACTCACTCCTGTGTAGTTGGCGTATAACCCTGTAATGTAAAATCAACTCCAGTATAGCACTGTGTTATCTACACACAGGCCCCCTTCACATTGCACCAACTGTCCCAAAGTGAGTATTTTTTCCTTCTAGTGCAGGATTCTGCCCAGAACCCTGTTGTATCTGTCACATGTTTCAGACGTTTTCAATCTGAAACAATTCCTTAGCGTTTTTCTGTTGTTTGTTTGTTTACAATACTTAACAGTTTAAAAGAATACCGCAATTGCATCCTGTAAGATAACCTTGTTTTCTCATTACCTATCTCAGATAGTGAATTCTTTGCAGAAATTCTACTGCAAGGACTCCTCAGTCAGTCATGGCAAGACTACAGGATGCACCACTCTGATGTTAACGTCGCTCACCTGCTTGATTCAATGACTGCCAGCTTTATTCATCCTAAATTCACAATTTTCTCTCATTAATTATTTAGTATTTTTAAAGACATTCTGATATATTTAAATACACACTTCTCATCATCTCAACCTACTTTTTGAATCCATTAATAGCTTCTGCCTGAGTCAACCTTCATTTGTCAAATAGTGATTCTCTGTCTCCATCATTCCTTCTACATTTATAAGATACCCCTTCTACTATTCGTCATATACCTCCTTTGACCCAAATCCTGAATCAGACATTGTTCCATGGAGTCTTGTGCATTTTGCAAGGGCATGTGTGTAAAAGCTGCATTCTGGCTATTCAGTGTTCTCATGCTAGTGGGTCGTCACTTCCAGGTTCCCCATGGGCAGCAGAAGTAAAAAGACCCAAGTATGGCTTCACAATAAGGCAAATATGGGGATTTGTAACTGTTTTCACATATACTTATATATACTGTAAAATGCTGTCATTTCTGATCCACCACAATACTTCAAGGTTCTTTCTACTCTATTCTTCTTTGTAGATTATCTTTTCTATGAGTAAGAATTTTTTCTGATTTTTCTCAATATATTGTTTGTTCATCTTTAATAAATCACAGCCATATAGACATCCCCTCCCTAAACATCTGTGTTTGTTTTAAACATGGCTTGTAAATCCAAGCACTGGAGGAGGCTGAAACAGAAGAATTGCAAGTTTAAGCCCAACCTGTATAACTTAGTGACTTAGCAAGACCCTATTTCAAATTTTTTAAAAGGGGAGGGAGGTTTGCAGGCCTACAAATGTGGCTCAGTGTGAAGGCACTACAACCAACCAACCCCCCTACCCCCCACAAAAAGCAACCTGACTCTCCATTTGTTTTTTATAGATATCTTGGAGTTTTTCTGCTTAACACAATGACCATCTGCAAGGAGGAACAATATTCTTTCTAATCTCTACCTTTTATATTTTTTCTTATATTGCCGACAAAGAATGGTAACTACATTTTTACCTTGTTTCCAGTCCTAAAGTGGAAAAATTAAAGAGAAAGCATTCCATCTTTCACCATTAACTACAAGGTTTTTTTAAGTAGGCACCCTGTATCATATTAAAGAAGTTGACTTTATTCCTGGTTTCCTGAGAATTTTATTATGAGTTATTGTTAGAAAATGATTGGTTTTTGTTACCTTTATTATCCTCCATCAGCTGGTTTATTAATGAAATGTGACGTTTACATTGTAGGACTACTTATTATAATTTTTAAATAAGCATAAAAAACTAATATAGAAAAATAGCAGAACATTGAATGAGTCTTGAGACATTTGAGAAATGAAAATGGTAAAACATGTAAACACCTTTCCTAAGCAGCAGATTATCTTTGGATACATCAAGAGTGGATCCCATCTTCCTTGAGGCTATAACTACAAAATACTGATGTATGAGTTTAACCATTTCTATGCTTTTTATTATCCATTTGAACATCTCTGCATTTTTTAATAGATATTATTTGGTTATTTTAAATCTAAAAAAAATTAAAGTACTGTATCCTCCTTATTTAGCATTCTACTAACTTAACCTACTTGGAAGCATGTTTTCTTCTCCATAGTTTCTCTTTAACTTTAAACCTCAAGATTAGAAGACAAAGGATCCTTAAAACTTGCTAACTGTAATATTTTTGTTAGTAAATATTTGTGGTACATAATAAATACACTAATTATGGGTAGTTGATATATGCACATGACACAACTTAATTCTTTTTATGTTCCTTCCATTCCTCCTTGCCCCCTTCCCTCCATCTCTTGGTCCCCTTCCAGTTTTCAAAAGAGCTCCCAAACTGTAAATAAAGAATAAAATAAAAGATAAAAGGAAAACAAGAGATAAATCTTTTGCTAACTGTAATTGCATATATAATTAGAATAACCTGTTCAGTTCATTGAAGCAAAATGTTGGAGTAAGAGTTTGGGATTTGATCCTTGAGGGATAAATTATTCAATCCAATATAACCATTTGACTGATGGAAACTTTAGACCCAAAGAAAGAATCAAAAGAAGTCATAACACCAGAACAAAATATCTCAATCTATCCTTTTTTCAGATCACTAGAATCATCTTTTGTAAAGAGCAACACACTATTAATCCCTATTTGTATACAACATGCAACCTCCTTTCCTCCCTATATCCATCTCAAGATATTGAGAAGTATTCTAAAATAAAGGTTTTTGTGCCATTTACATTAGCATCTGTCTCTCTCTCCTACTTAATGATAGTAACTATCTTGTCTTTGATGCTCCAATGCAAAACACAGGGTCTAACACTTAGGAGGCTTTCAGAAAATTTATGTCAAATACACAGTTGATATGAACTGGCGGTCTTGATGTAAGTACATTCTCTTCTGCAGTCCTCAGGCAGATCTAGATGCCCCTGACCTCATGTTCTCTCTCCATGAAGCATTCCACCACAGCACAAAATGCCTAATCAAGGCCACATACCCACCTTCATGTGTTTTCTGACTTTGGAGACACAGCTAGTTATACAGCCTATATTTAAGAGAAAACTGATCCCTGCTCTAGTTGGTCAGTCCTGTCCAGCTTTTCAGATTTTAACTGGAAACTCGAACTGAATTTCATAGGCTCATATCCAAAATGTACAGAAAAAGTAACAAAATGAATATGAGAAGGCTTTTTTCTCTCATTATCTTAAGATGATGCCATAAAAATAACCCTTCATTCAAACTTGGAGTGCATATTATTTGCCCCCAAAATATACATTTATTTCAAATTAGTAACCTATTTCAAAGTGCTATTTCTATTTGAGATGGCTATAGGATCCGTGTCCTTCACCTCAGTTTTGCTAGTATACTTTAAAGAAAGTAATTTATCTGATTCAAAGCTTTGAAAAACACAAATTTATTATTTAGGTCATATGAGATATGTATTTTGCATACCTGAATGGATTGATTGTTAATGCCTTCTGGAACAAATTAAAGAATAATGCAAATTTCAAATGAAAGAGAAATTACTTTGGATATTGTTAGAAACAATCAAGTTTTCCCTACATCCAGCAAGTCATTTATTCGAAATCTAAAACCACTCATATTAAAAATTATTTTGTGCTTTCAGAAATGAATGAGTTTTCTGTGCTTGTTACAAATCTGCTAATTTGTATGAGGGTGTGTCGCCATTGCTCTCCCTGCGTGAGTCTGTTAGTAGTAGAAATAAATCATAGCATAGGGTTTTCCTGCCATTGGGAAGAATTCAGACTCCCAGCCACAGTCATACTGTGCTAAAGAAAAAAAAGGCAGGCATCAGTGTCTTCAAAATCTTTCTTTTTTATATGGCACTGGATATTTGGAAATTGTGTGGGAGTTGCACTGTAAATATTAAGATCCTGAGTACTTTCTTGATACTTACTCATTGACATTTTTTAAAAGTACAAAACAAGGTCAGGGGATCCTTGAGATAGGAAAGACCTCAGAAGGCATCTTGTCCAAGTCTAGCTGCTGCCAATCTAAATGCTTCTGCTAGAATGCCTCACAGGGAAGTCGTAAGTGCTTACCAAGCCATAAACAGCACAGACTTCCTTTATAAAATGACTGAATGGGCAGAAACATTCTGTCCAAGCCACAATGTGCATATTTGGTTACTTTTATCCAGGGAAGCTATTTGGTGTACAGTGGTAGGCACTTAATTACTATCTAATGAATAAAACCAAATGTTACACCTGATAAAATTTCTACAGTTTTATCCTTAAAGCAGATCCTAAATTATAACTATAGTAACAGAATACCTATATACACTTAATGATCTTGTCAGGAAAAAGTGAACTTCTTTAAAGAATTATGTGATAACACAAGTGACTTGGGAATGAAGTGGGATTGCTTAAATTTTCCTGGAAAGTTAATCCAAAGAGAAGAAGAGAGGGTAGATGAAACAAGATTGGCCATGTTTTTGACAGTTGCTGGAGTTCTATGCAGTGTGTATAGACTTATCATTTTTAAAATTTTTTATGTATTTGATAATTTGAAAAATCTTGGTAAAATCTGGGGATGTGACTGAGGTAGAGTGCTTGCCTTGTACATGCTCTACCTGGTTCAGTCTCCTATACCACACACACAAAAAAGTGAGAGGAAGGGGGAAATAAATCACCTTATAAAGCATTTTTTTATAGTCGCTGGTCATCTCAGCATTTTGTAAGGCTGAGTCCGAAGGATTACAAGTTCAAGGCTAGCTGCAATTGTCTTAAATGTCTTAAATGAATGCATGCAGACATACACGCATGCACATACACACACACATACATACATGCATATATACATACGTTTAGAAATATACAACCCTAAGGGACTGTCTTGCCTGTGACTTCCTGGCCTACATCAAGATAAGTGACCCTAGGTAACACTCCTGTCTGTGAAATGTTATCCTGTGGAAAAATTCTCCCTCTACACATCTTTTAAGCTTAAGTCTAGAAATAGCCAGTTTGGTGCAGGAGGTTTTAGTTTTAGAAAAGAGGATAATTTTGCATTAAGGATATTAACATAAATATTAATAACATATTTTACAGAAAGGTCACAGGAAATGAGATACCAATTTAAAGCAATCATTTGGAAGAAAAATAACCTTCTAGTCATTTTGTTATGCCCTTCTACTCTTTGATTGTTACTTGTTTGCTTTATGACAATTATGACTATGTAATTACCCTTTCAAAACCATGTATAATGTCCAGAGTTGATTTTGCTCTGAAATTATTCTGTCACTCTAATGCTCAAACCAATCTATACCAAAGGTCATTGTTTTTCAATGAAGAGTGAATGAAGAGTGGGTACTTAAGCTTTCACATGTGGCTAAAGAAAGGTAAAGCTGTCCTGCTCCTGCCCCTCCACAGGCTAACTTAGCACAGCCCCACAACATGTGGATAAAGACAAGGAACCCTGTGGAATGCAGAGCTGTAGAGTTCCCTAACTCTCATATATAAGACAAATTCTTACGTGTAGTTTTTGTTATTCTTGTCACGTACATTGGACATCCCAGATCCTAATTCTTATCCACTAGACTTTAACTCCTTTTTAAGAATTATCAACGATGTCTTCATTTATCAAACACAACAAGACTTTTCCTTTAGAAATCTTTTATTCTCCTGCCTCTCTCTAGATTTTGATGAAATGATGTGGAAATTTATTTCTGGATGTTTAATTTTACCTTTTATGTCTTTGTTTTATAAATCCTTTCTTAATAATTCACAGGTCATACTATCAGTAGTTGCTTGAATTTTAAAATTTTGCCAGCTGTATTGCTGTCATTTTTCTTATACATCTCTTTGCCCTCTTTCTGTTTGCTGTTTCTTTTGGTACAGTGTTTCTTCAACTGATTTTTCAAAAAACTAGAATATAAATATATTTTATAACAACATACTGATATAGTATGTCTTACAGTATTCCCTTGCCTTCATGTACTAACATTACAGCTGTTGCTTGCAAGGCAGGTGCCTGAACCACTAAGCTAAATCCCTGGTCCTTGCAAAATAGTTTTTAATTTGTGACCCTAAGTAGTATATGGGCCAGGGTTCGGTTTCCAGTCTATTAAAGAAAGAGATAGCAGAACATGTAGACTTATTTCAGTATCTTGATTTGAGAAGTTCTGAAACTTAATTCATGTTTTCCAATTGGCACTTATTGGAATATCAATGAATGTTTACAAAAAAAGATGTATGATGACTTTTTTTTTACAATAATTGTGCTATATACATTAAAAATTTTAAGAATAGAACTAGAAATTCTCTGAATTTATCCCAAGGAAAATGTCAGAAATAGGCCAGCAATGTATAAATGCTAGTATACATACTCTAAGTCTATAAAGATAATCTTCACAGTAGTATTTTTAAAAGAAAAAGTTGGCACATAAAGTAGAAAAGAGCTTCAATGTCCTAAAAAGAGGTGGAGTAAATGCACACTGTGGACCACCTCACTGTTTATGTGCGGAAAGTTTGGTTTCAGTTAAGCTTCTATTCCTAAAAAAGCAAACAACAGAAGTGTACAGTATGACTTCATTTACATAATTTTTCAAGTGTGTCTGTATTAGTCTGTTCACACTTCCATAACAAGATACCACAGAGTGGCTTGAACAGCAGGAGTTTCTTTCTCCCAGTACTGAACATGATAGTTCAAAGTCAAGGTGCTGAGCAGGTTGGTTTCCTTCTGGTGCCTCCTGTCTTGACTTGTAGAAGCTGTCAGTCTGGGCTTGTAGGTCTTCTCTTTGCACCTGCAGGAAGAGCTCTCCTCAGAGAGAGGCACTAATCCTGCCAGATCTTATGATCTTGTTTAATCTAGAGCGCCCTGTCCAGATATATCACATTGGGATTAGCGGTTCCACATAGGAATTTGGAAGGGACATGAACACTCAGTCCAAAGCAATGCAGGGAAAAAATATTTTTCTCTCTGCTCTCATAGATGTACTGCAATATATATAGCTTTTCATCTTTGGTTACCAAAACATGTGGAAATTCGCCATACACACCACCCAGTAAATCAGTTCTGGTATTTTACATCGGATATGCTGGTTACATGTCCGAGGCTATCGTCTGAGGTCTGCCCTCCTCAGGTGGTAATTCAAAGTCCTAGTTAATAACTCTGTTCTCACCAATGAGAGGCTCCGATGACACCTTCCTCAGGTGTGATGCATTTTTTAAGGCAGCTTTTCCTTATATTTACATGTTTATTGCCAAGAGAATCACAAGTGCAAGCCCAGTCTGAGCAAGTTAGATCCTGTCCCAAAATAAAATAAAAACAGAGTGTAACTAGGTGGTAGAACTCTTGCCTAGCATGCAAGAGGATTTAGGAGTAATCCTTAGTCCCACAAAACAAACAAAAATATGTACTTTTTAAATTTATCTCTACTAGTACGGATATTTTCTGTTTATTCCTAACTAGTTATTAATGCAATATTAGCAACTATTAATGTAGAATTTACATTGTTTAGGTATTCTAAGTCATCTAGTAATCACCTAAAGTATATTAAGGTGATATGCACGTACGACATCAATTTATGTAAGGGACTTGACCATCCACAGACCTTGTGAGGGGCACTGCAACCAGTCTCTCTAAACACTATGTTAATTATTGTATATTTCTTTTTGTTTCAGAATGTCAAACACACTATACAAAACAGGAACAGTACTGTGTGGTTAGATTATAAGTAATTTTAATTTTCTTTGTACTGTATATTTTTTAATTTTTCAACAATAAAAATATTCTAACAATAGAAATAATAGGTTTTAGAAATAGATAGTTAAAATTTTTAAACCTTTTTCCCTTTAACTTTGTGTGGCGAGTATTTTGTCTCAGCAAGGAGAGGAAAATAACTAAGACAGCATACTTATCTGTGACTGAGGTTTTAGAAATAACACTTCTAATCATTACACCAAGTATGCTTACTTCATGAAAATGCTAAGTAAGAACCCCAAAGATAATTAAAATTTGAATGGCTAACATGAGTAGTAGCATAGTATTCCAAGTAGGAAACTTTAGTCACAGTAAAAGAATAAGTACTTATAAAGAAAAAGACTGAATTTCTTTGCATGGTGCCGAACATTAATGAGAAAATAAAAAGGAAATCATACAGTGTACGTTCCAGCTTCCTGTGCTCAACACTGAGATTCATCTGACATGTGCATGTCTAGATTGAATCTTACCGAGCATATTTAGTACATTTGGTGTTTTACTTCAACAAGAGATACTAAACACCCTTTCAACCCCCTACTTAAAGTCCTCCCTCGTCCTCTTAATAGTTCAATATCATTCCATAACATAGATAACCCACAATTTATTTAGCTCATTCACTCATAGTGCATATTTAGGCAATTTCCTCCATTTCATACATGTGAAGTTAAAGAGACTTTTTAAAATTAATTTTATTGGTAGATTTTATATGCATGTTATGATCATAATCAACAATGATAATTTGTACCAGTACATGACACAACTTAATTCTCATATTTTCCCTTTCCCCTGCCCCCCAAGTCACTCGCGATATACATACATACACTTACTTTGTTTGCTTTTTTAATCATCAAATTTTGTCTTTCCCTTCTTTACTCATTCTTACCCCATTTTCCCCTTTGAATATTTTGAATTCTAAAATGTATGATAGGTACTGTGAAATACTGAAGAGACTTTTTAATGTTAATAGATAACACCAAAATGCTTTCCCTAAAAGTTTGTCAGGTGTCTATATCCCAACCACATGCGACACTGTCCTGTTTACCATATAGTCATCTAAAAGTTCTGAGATAAATTCATGTATAAAGTGAATAATACAAATAATAAGAAACAAAAAATACCAGAGTATATGCTGGAAAGTAAATCTCCCTTTCCCCCTTATCTCCAAGTGAGCCAGTTCTCTTCTCAAAGAGAATATGATTGTAGCCACAATATTTTATGCATTTATAAGCATACAGCATATATAATTTGTGTACCTATAGTGTATGTTTGTGTATCTCATAAATGCTAATTCCATACTTTGCTTTTCCCACTTAACAATGTGTCTTGGCAATTATATAACAGCAAGATAACCTCAGGCTGCTTCATTAATTTAACTGCTGAAGAGTATCACATAGTATAAGCACAACATAATTTAAAGGTTCATTTGAGTCTTCTTTTGTTATTAATGTTGTAGTGTATATCCAGTAGTACAAGTTCCTAAAAATAAAATTATTAAAGAATATATCTGTATATTTTTAAAACATTTTGTTAAAATGTATATGTAGAAAAGCATATATAAGTATATAGAGCTATAAATTTTCATAGAGTAAATGTACCTGTGCATTATGTCCAGATCAAGGAAGAGATTTTACTATTAACTAGAAACGCTTTTATTTCCTCCTCTTATTAACCCACTATACCTAAAACAAATCCCTGCTTTGATTTCCAACAACATAGATTAATTCTGCCAGGTTTTTAACTCTTTTTTTTTTTTTTTAGACAGGGTTTTGCTATGTAGTACGGGCTGGCCTTGTTCTCTCTATGTAGCCCAGGCAATCCTCCTGCCTCAGCCTGTCAAGTGCTGGGATGACAAACGTGCCATTACAAGCAGCCCTCCCTGCTCTGTTGTGCTATACTGACCACACTGACTGACTAAACCAAGGGAAGCTGGGCCTTGATCAGTGGGGTTGATGCACTAGGGTCGTTTGTTTCTGAAGTTGTGTGAGTGCTCTTGGTCCTTTCTTGTTTTCTTATTGATTTGTAACTTCATTATAACATTTTATAGAAATTAGCCCTTTATCATATACATTGCGAATATTTTTCCTAATATGTCATTTAAATTTTTCCCCAAAGATGTTGTAAAATGGAGTTTTTTCCTGACTAGTGAGATTGAGTGATTTTCATGTGTTTTCATTATTTGCATTTTCTATTCTGGATTCTTGAAATCCCTTGTTTTCTGTTGGATTATCTTCTAATACCTAAAAGTCTTTTATGTTAGCAATAGTATCTCTTTGTAAGATAAGTTACAAAAACATTCATCCCCTTTACCATCAGTCTTAAAATTTTATGGTATGTTTTATTTTGGAACAGCTTTATAGAAATACAACTCACATACCATAAACTATTGGAGCATACAGTTCAGTGGCTGTAGCATCCACTGTAGTGAACACATAGTTGTGCAGTTGCCCCTGCAGCATTCCAAGATCTAGTCATCATTGCAAAAAGCAATGTTGTGCCCTTTAACTGTCATCCTTAATCTCTTACCATTACCCTAAGCCTTAGGCAACTACAGATCTACTGTGTATAGCCACAGAATCACCTATTCTGGACCTATTTTATATTATATGTGGTTCACACAATATATGATATTGTGTGACTGACATCTCACTTAACATAATGTCTTTGAGGTTTGTATGTGTATGGATGAATGAGGAATGTAGCTCAGTGGTAGAACGCTTTCCTAGCATGTACAAAGCCCCAGGTTTAGTCTAGCACAGAAACCAAAAGGTGCTGTATTCCTTTTAATTGCCAAGTAATACTTCATTACATGTTTAGACCATATTTGTTAGCCATTCATTAGCTAATAGACATTGAAGTGGCTTCCCCCTTCTGGGTGATAAGAATAATTCTACCTTGAACACTTGTGTGCATTTTGTGGGTATGCATTTTATTTTCTCTTGGAATATGTAGAAGAGTGAATTGTTTGGTCAAGACAGAGCTACATGTTTACCCATTTTTGGAGGGGTGTGAAGAGAAGTTCTCAGTGTACTTCTCAGACTGGTCTCAAATTCATGATCCTCCTGCTTCAGCCACCAGAGTAACGAGATTATGTGTGTGCCACCAGCCGGACCTATGTTAAACCTTTTAAGGAATGTCCAGATTGTTTCCCAAAGCAGCTGCACCATTCCACATCTTCACCAGCAATGTTCAAAGGTTGCAGTTTCTCCAGCTCCTCAATAACCCTTGTTACTGTTTGGCTTTTTAAATACAGCTATCCTACTGGATATAGAATGTTATTTTTAATACTAACGTACACAGTTTTTTATTTGTGGCTTTAAAAAAATAACATAAAATTTGCCATCCTAAACATTTCCAAGGTATGGTTTAGTGGTATTGTAAATGTTTGCATTGCGGTGAAGCACATCTCCACAACTCTTTGTGCTTATGAAACTGGACCTCTCCACCCATGGAACAACAGCTCCCCTTGTCCTGTTCTCCTCAGTCCCTGCTAACCACCATTCTTCTCTGTCTCTGTCAGTTGATTGCATAAGAAACTTCATTAAGTGGAGTCATTTAATAAATATCCCTCAGTATTCTCAGGGGATTGGAGTTCAGCCTTTCCTTGCAGATACCAAATCCAAAGATACTCACATCCCTTACATAAGATAGCATAATACTTGCACATAAATTTTGTGTGTTCTACCATATGTTTTAAATCATCTCTAAAGTGTTTATCATACCTAGTACCTTATAAATTCATTGTTAGTAACTTATATTGTATTGAGTAAGGAATAATGACAAGACTAACATCTGCACATAGACATAACATAATTCAACATAGACATAGACATAATTATTCAACATAGACATAATTATTTTCAATTCAAAGTTAGTTGAATCTGCAGATCATGAACCTCCAGGGAAGGAGAGCAAATTGTATTGATTTCTTCATGAATCACTGATTTCACATAGCGGACCATCTTCAAGGTTCATCCATTTTGTAACATGGTGGGATTCCTATCTTTTAGTATTTCACCGTATATATTCACCATATGTTATCCATTTGTTGGTGGACATTTGAGTTACTCTTGGCTATTGGGACTAACGCTGTTAGGAACATGAGTATGTATATCATCATGGCTTTCATATACATTTCCCTAGCTACTAATAATGCTGAGCATCTTTGCATGAGTTTATTGGCTGAATCTTTGAAAAGCTGTCCATTCAGATCCTTTGCCCATCTTTCAGTTGAGTTATCTTTATTATTGAACCATAAGAATTCTTTTACTATTCTGTCTACCAAATGTGAGTTTTATGTTGTATCATTTTCCTCCTTGTACCACTTATCCAATAGAATTTATCAAATAATTCATTTTTCCCAACTTTTTCACAAATATTGCTGAGCAAATATATTGGGTTAGCCCCTGAGAAAGTAAGGATGAAGGAATGGTGAACCAACATTCCTAGAGATATTTGTGAATAAGTGATAACTGCTCACTAAGATAAATGTCTTGCATGAAGGTTTATAAAAATGATTTGGGGACAATTTAAAAAGTACCAATGTCCAAACAAAAGAGAGAGAGAGAAGCTAGGGCATGGAAACTTTCAGAATAAAATAGTGAAAACCAGTAACTGCGGAAGCAGGAAAGGTAAACACTGGAAACTGTTTTACAAGCATAAAATATTTATTTCACTGTTCTTACTTATATTCAGTGTTGACATACTGTAGTAAATGAACAGCTGTCTCCTTTTGAGATAAAATGTCATGGTTTTTCTTTACATTTACACCTTAGACAGTATAATTTGTAAACAACCTAAAATTGTTGCACCTGTCTGAAAGCTAGGAAGTCCAAGATTAAAAACTTGACGGATTTGACTGTGCCGTAGCAAACATGACATCTCTTCGCTGTGTTCTGCTTGACAGAACTAGGCGGAGGAAGTTGCTTAGGTCTCTCCCCAGCCTGCACTAGGAGCACTCTACCACTGAGCTATGTTCCCAGCCTGCTCCTTACAAAGTCTTACTAAGTTGCCCAATCTGAACTTAGATTTGTGATCATCCTGCCTCTGCCTCCCTTCATGCCGAGATTACAAGCAGGTACCACTGTGCACCGCTACAGCCTCCTTTCTGAGGCCACCACTATCATTCCTGGGAAGGGACCCGTTGTGACCTGATTTGTTCCCAAAGACCCCACCTCACAATCTTCTCATACTGGTTATTAGGTCACAACATCGGGACTTTGGAGCAACACCAGTAAGATCTAGCTTAAGTACAACTTTCCTATTATAGTGTTGGCAATTCTACATTCATATAATATAAATAAACATAAACCATTTTCCAGGCCAGGATTTAGCTCATGTGGTGACTCATGCCCACCAGCAATCAGTACCACACACTAAAATGCCGAGCATGCTGGCTCATGCCTGTAATCCTAGCACTTGGGAAGCAGAGGCAGGAGAATTACTGAGTTGGAGGCTCAGTTCAGGACTAGCATTTAATAGCACATAATATCTGCATCACTTTTCCAGAAGTAGTAGAAATATTCAGTGATAACTCACTTGTCAAACTGAATTCTTTCCAAATCCATGTTAATAATGAAAAGTTTAAGAACTATTTTTTCCCAGAAGAAATAATGAAAAAACCAAATAGTTAACTGAGGCATAAATTTCATACTTATAAAATCATTTTTCCAAGACTTTAACAAATGTTTGCAGTGATTTTTTTTTTTTTATCTATATTGTGGTGCTCAGTTTTCCTATTAGCTTCTTTACTGGTATCACTAACTTTCTACAGAACTAAGGTTTCAATACCTTACATAAAGCGCAAAAAAAAAAAAAAAAAAAAAAAAAAAAAAAAAAAAAAAAAAAAAAAAAAAAAAAAAAAAAAAAAAAAAAAAAAAAAAAAAGCGCACCAAGATGACAGTTTTAATGCAGTAACAAGCATCATGTTTATCTGGGTGAGAGTGAGGCTTAGATGGAAGCATCACCCCATTGTGGCCACAGTGAGACATCCCACATGACTTATTCTTGTTCCTACATGTTTTTCAAGTCAGATTTTCAGTTTGACTGTGGAACATAGTTGGAAATGCTGAGCATTTTTTGTTTTTTTAAACTTGACTGTTCAAGTATTGAAAAGTTGGAAGTTGGAACCAACTTTTCCCCTTCAGCAAAAGAGGAATCACTGTGGTACATTTCAAAACCCACATAACTTATATAAATATTGTTCAGGGCTGTTAGCTCAGTGGTTCCAGCACGTGCCTTATGAGAGCAAGGTTGCAAAGTTGGATCCCTGGTAACTACATATACCAATGCCGGCCATGGTGGCTCATGCCCACCAGCAGTTAATACCACATATCACAATGCTGGGCATGGTGGTGCACGCCTGTTAAGGCAGGAAGACTGCTGTGAATACAAGGCTGGCCTGGGCTACATAGTGAGTTCGGGGCCAGTCTGAACTACAAAGCCAGACCCTATCTCAAAAAAAAAAAAAAAAATCTAACATTTTTCTTTTTTAGTAATTGTAGAACAAATTACTATTAAATTATTTTTGTATATTTGTTCTATTCCCATCAATTGTTTTAATTATACTGTCCTAGGACTGGGGGTTTAGCTCAGTGGTGCCACTGCCTGCCTGGCAAACACAAGGTCCTGAATTTGATCCCTAGTACCACACAGACACACACAGACACACACACAGACACACACACACACACACATGCACACACACCAAAAACAAAAACAAAAACATTATACATAGTGTTATTAAGGGTATCCAAAAGCTTTGACAGCATAAATAGACAAAGTGTAAATTGAGATGCAAAGTGGTAGACGTTCTTTACATTTTTCTTAGTATACATTTTTATTGGTTTACATTTAACACCTCTCTGGCAATATCTAAGTCATCCTTGGAATTTAGCTAATAGGAAAACAGAAATGTATTGTATCATATAACTATAATTATCTCCCTGTATGATATACAAAATAGCAACATCTTCACAGCTTAATAAAGGTTTTCAAAATGTTGGTATAAAGTGAACAAAAGAAATTTAATTTGCTCAGACCTAAAGTAATTGAAATGATTTCTGCTTATGATCATATAGACATATTAGTGGATTTTAACAGTAACAATTGCATGTTTTTTATTTTTCCACAGTTCTTAGTGGCCTCTGTTCTAACGACTGTCCTCGTAAGATAACTGTAAGTAAATTTAATTCCCAGTTACAATTTCAGGAGAATTGTCTGCATTATAAATGTACACAACGTAGTTACTGTGGTACAAATTGTTGTGACTTTATATGATTATTCTTAACTACTCAAAAAAATCTTTGCTGGAATTTACTACCTTTCATTCTAAAAATTCTCATTTACAAGGGTCATCTTCTTTATATAATCTTTCCTGATATCATTCCATTATTTTGGAACACTCGGTATTCACAGGATTTGATGACACGGGTTTACGTTAGATGCCTGTCTACTGGAGTATAACCTCTTGAGGTCCAGGATCGTATCATTTAGCTTTGCATGGTGTGTACAGAGCACAGCTGAAACGTATCTAAAGCACTTAATGACTCTGTAGTGTGTATAAAGGCTTGCTGCCTAATGGGTTTCAGTGAAATAATGAAATGTGAAAATAATCAGGCTTGCTTTCAAAGAAGCCAGTTCATATAAAATATATAGACAATGGAAATGTTTCTGTTTGTAGGGCTCTTTTGTTTGTAGTTTGTTTTGTTTTGTGTGTTTTTAGTTTGGGATTTAATTTAGGGCCTTCACACGGTGCTACATTTCCCAGCCCATTACAGTTTTTATTTTGAGTCTGGGTCTCACTTATTTGCCCAGTTTGGGCTTAAATATGAGATCTGCCTGTCTCAGCCTCCCAGAGTGGTAGGAAGTGTGACCATGCCCAGCTGTTTGTGAGTGTGTGTGTGTGTGCGTGCATGTGTGTGTGCACAAGCACTTTCTGTGGTCTTTGTACTAACCCCTATTGGATGTCAGCTTTCTGTTGCTATGACAAAATCCCTCCCATAGACAGTTTTAAAGGAGGTTTATTCTGGCTCAGGGTTTCCGAGGCTTCAGTCCCTGGCACTCCACAGCATTGTTTCTCGGCTGTGATAAAGAAGAGCATGGCGGAGGAAAGCTGTCGTCCCTTGGTGGCCAGGAGACACGAAGAGAACGAGAAGACCGAAGGGATGTGACCGGACTAGTTCCCAGTGTCACACCTCCATGGTCTGCTCCTTCTAAGTAGGCCCTACCTCTTCCTTCTGTCTCTGCCAGTACTTCCATCAAATCAGGATCCCATCTGAGGCCTGAACTTAGAGCTCTCAGGGTCCAGTCACCTCCCTGAATCTCACCAGTACACCAGCTGTCAGCACAACAAGCCTTTCAGAAGTCATGAACCATGACTCCTTGTTTCTTAAGAAATTTTCCCTCATTGAAAAATAAGAAGACTGGAACTCAGAGAGATTAAATAATACAAAGTCACACTGAGCCATTATTAAGTAGTAGAACTGTGATGTAATACTGTTATGATTATCATCTCATATACTCAGTATCCTATTTAAGTGCTACATACAAATATTTTAGGTGTTGTTGGGAAACTCCCTATGTTTCACCCAGAAATTTAATCTAGGCTCAACCTGGGAGAAATAGTGAGGAAACCTCTGAAACAGTGAGGAAAGCAGGACTGGGAAAAGGAGAGATACTGGTCTGCCATATATAAAACATTTTAAGAAGTGATTATCACATTCACAATAGTAGTTGTTAAGTATGAGACGCAGTAGTAGCTCTGATATCCTGCTGGTGGGAGTATAAAGGGGTAATACCACGTCAGGAAAAAGAGAGTTGAAGAGGCACATATCCTATGACTTGTCCTGCTGGGTTCCTAACCCCCAATAATCTTTTTCACTTGTGCATCAGGTGACAAATGTAAAAATGCTATGTTTATTGCAGAAAAAAATTGTAGAAAAATGTCAATCAATAAAATGAAAAAAGAATGATATAATCATACAGAAAAATCTACAGCAGTAAAAATAAATCTACAGTGACATGTTTAATCATAAATGAAACTCAAAATAGTGTGTTTTCAGTTAGGCCTGGTGACACACATCTGTAATCTCATCAGACTGGGAGGCGGAGGCAGAAGAATTACATGTTCAAGCCCTACCCTAACAACTTAGTGAGATCTTATCTCAGACTAAAAATTTTTAATGTAGCTAGAAATGCAGGTTAGTGTGAAAGCCCTAGGACAGCAATGTGAACCTTCTAGAGACAAGTCTCCAAACTGCACCCCAAAACCCACATATTATCACAAAATGTCAACACTACAATTGAACCTGAATGTGGAGGTTTTAGTTTAGAATAAACGTATAAAGAACAACATAAGTTCTTTTATCCAGTCTCTGGTTGGTGGACATTTGGGTTATAAAAAATGATAAGTTTGAATCATTTCTACTTAAATGGACATACCTTGTAGATATCCTCATAAGTGAAAAAAATAGGGCACAGATAGGTACATATCGCATCTTTTCTCTGGTATGAGAAAATAAAGATGTAAATGAGTCCTAGCATTGTATGTTATATATTGTGAAACAGAAAATGCTCAATGTAAATAGGGTGAAGGGGGAAAATGTTGAGATTGCAACAAAAAAGTAAGAAAACAAATTTTATGTATATGGGGGGGTGGTAGGGTGGGTAGGGCTAGGGGAAAAAAATGAGAATTAAGTTGTGTCTTATACTGGTACAAATCCCCATTATGGAGTGCAATCATAATGTGTATATTTAATGTACCAATAAAGATTAAAAAAAAAAAAAACAACATAAGTTCACCACCAGTCCCCCACATTCAGTCCTCCGTTCTACAAAAACAAAACAAAATGAAGTATATTTTTAAAAACAAGCAACTGCAGCATGTGGTGGTGCAGACTCTTATAATCCCAAGACTCAGAAGGCTGGGGCAGGAGGACTGGACAAGTTCAAGGCCAGCCTGGACCTACATAGCTTATACGAGGCTAGTCTGAACCCATAGAAAGACCCTATCTCAAAAGTGAAAGAAAAAAAATGATAGAAAATCAAGCAACAAAAGAACATAAACCGTCTGATTCTATGGCTATAATAATAGTTTGTTATTTTAATAGTTTGTTGGTACATTTTAGATAGATGTTACGATCACATTCAACACTGAGAAATTGTACCTGTACATAGAGTTTTTTTATTTTGTTTTTTTTTTGTGTGTGTGTGATACAGTACAAGAGACTGAACGTAGAGAAGGCCTTGTGTATGATAGGTAGTGCTGTACCTCTGGGCTCCATCCTCAGCCCTCCAAATGTATTTTAATGTACTTATGTATGATAAACCCATATGAACAAAAGGAACAATTAAATGAAGAAGCTAATTTCCTAGCTTAACTTCTATTGAACTAGCTAGCTGACTTGAAAATTGTGAATATCTGAGAAACAATGCCAGTCTGCAAAATAACCTATAGGTACACAGAATTTTGGCAGTTCTTTGATTAAAAAAAAGTATGTAATACAAAGTGTAATGTCATCTTTGAAAATAACATTACTTCATGAACAACTTCATTTTTAATATTTGTGTGGTAATTTTATTGCATTGATCATCATATCGTTCATCCATCTGTAATTGTCGTGGATGAGTTTCATTTGTTTGTATTTTAGGGAGAAAACAGAAACTGTCAAACCCATCCCTGAAGAGAAAAACAATGCTGTATCCAGCATATATCAGATTAAATTATGGGGGTTTCCAGACTTTTTTTTTCCATTTGATTTTGAGTTGTATTTTTATTTCCAGGACTGAAAATTGAATCCAAAATTTCACATATTCTAGGCAAACACTCCACCTCTGAACCATACCCCACCACAAAATTGTTACAATTCTATTCTAGGTTTACAAAATAACAGATGAAATAATTTCTTTAATTGCTTAAAATATTCAGCCTTATATTAAAAAGGCAGTATTAGATCTCAGAAATACTCCATGAAATAATGAATTATATAAAGACAACTCTCAGATCTTTTAAAGTGTTACAAATTTTCTAGTAGACAGGTCTTATTTAGAAGTACTATATCTAATTGTAATGTTCTCTAAGTAATGTCATCTATGCAAGAATTATATGTAAGAATTTTTTAACTTTACTTATAATAGATTTGCCTGAAATTTCAAATCATTACCTTATTTTCCAAAGCTATTTCTTTTTTTTTTTATTACAGCCTTTTGGAGTCAATCAGCCTGGACCTTACATCATGTATACAACTGTTGATGCAAATGGGTATCTGAAAAACGGCTCAGGTAAGGCTGTCGCCATGAGTGATGGGGTCCCAGACAGGCCCTCAGGTCCTTATGCGTCAGTAAGGCAAAAGCAGCAAAGTCTAATGAAGGGCAGGTAGGCTGTGGACTGTTCAGAAGGAGCAGAGTTGTACCTATAAAAGGAAAATGACACATGCATTGAATATGTTGGGTGTAGGAATTTTAGATGTTGTACTGGATGTAGGGCGCCTCCCATTGGGTTTTTCAGAGTGTGACTGACAATGTGACTAGCTGGGCACACAGTCATGTCATCTGTGTCTATTACACATGTCCTTCCCGATAATTTACTGTTACGATTGGATGCATGAGGTGCAGTCCTTTATGTAGGAGCCTTCGATGAACTGCAGGAAAGAAAGGTCACACTGTAGGTCATGCTGGAAAATCTGATAAACTTGTGTCTTGTCTTGGGACTGGAGAATCTTCCAACATAGTCGTAGGCTTCTTTGTCTTTCTTTGCCTCTGGGTAATAGACCTTATGACAAAGATCAAGATTGGCCCTGGGACATTGCCTGGGTTCAACTGAGTGAAGAGGAGTGATCCTGTGGCCTCAATTGTACAATCTGTATTAAGGCCAATGTTATATTCGAATATACAGAAGCACTTTGATTTAAGATATTGATAAGATAAAATGGCAACATACTTCTTAATAAAATTTTCACTTTTGTTATGCTTTGTCATTCTGTAGACTGTCAGATTTTAAAAGATACTCTGACAAAGTACTAAGATTTACCTCTTCATTTAAAAGTGGTGGATCCAACTCATTGTTTTTTGTTTGAAATAGCAATTGGGAGAAATTGCTTGATTTATCTTAATCAAAGAGTAAAATAGTAAATTATTTATTTTTTATTTTATTTTATTTTATTTATTTATTTTTTTTTTTTAAGTTTTTGGAGACAGGGTCTCACTTTGTGGTTCAGGCTGGCCCTGAGCTCAGCCTCAAACTCATATCACAATCCTCCTGCCTCTGCCTCCCGAGTGCTGGGATTACAGGCGTGAGCCACCACGTCCGGCACTGTGGTATGTGGTACTGGTTGCTGCTGGGTGTGGGTCACCACACCCAGTATTGTTATGTGGTTACCGGGGAATCGAACCCGGGCCCTTGCGCTTGCAAGACAGGCGCCAGAACCACTGAGCTAACTCCCCGGCCCAATAGTAAATTATTTAAATTAACCTCATCTTAAAAGAAGAACTTAGTAATCTGATTA
>PVIR01000388.1:5182-53085 GCA_004026965.1 Petromus typicus
TGGGTGTGGAGACCCACACCCAGCAGCAACCAGTACCACATACCACAGTGCCGGGCGTGGTGGCTCACGCCTGTAATCCCAGCACTCGGGAGGCAGAGGCAGGAGGATTGTGATGTGAGTTTGAGGCTGAGCTCAGGGCCAGCCTGAACCACAAAAAGCGAGACCCTGTCTCAAAAAACCTAAAAAAAAAAAAAAAGAAGTGAAAATGATAGCAGCAAGGACAGGGAAGGACAAGTAGAACCATTTATGCATGAAAGTCTCCACTCCTCTCATTATCCAGCACGTTCTTAGCCATGCAGTCCCTCACACATGCCCTAACCTTGGGCAGGGCCGTGTGACTTGCCACCCTTCCTCGGAAACGTGAACAGGACTCTTGTGCACCAGTTGCTGGCCGAAGCATGTACCAGTCATAGCAAGGCTGTGCAGTGTGACAGTGACCTAGAGATCAAGTCACCCAAGCAGCTTGTTTCGGAGTCACCCTGGGAGGTGCCTCTGGACAACGATGGAATCGGCTTGAGTGACAGACAAACCTTTGCCACGCCGAGCCACTGAAAGTCCTGGGGTGCTCCCTTCTTACAGCGTACCCCAGCCTGCCCTGATTAAAGACACCACCCGCTGGGGGCCCTTTTCCTCCTAGTGGAGGGAATAGGCATGAATCGACCTTCACATTTGCTTCTTCTACTTCCCTCTGTACATCAGGACACAATCTCTCCTTTATACCTCTGAAGAAAGTGAAGTCCAGAGAGGGGAATGGCCCAGCCAATTTCACATACCAGGAAGGCTGCACAGCTAGACCATATCCAGGTTCCCCAAGTTCCTCGGGCTTTCCACTCACCACACAGCACACTGCCTCCCAGAAGGACTAGCAGGCAGAATTCTGGGGAATAAACTATGTGAGTGAGCATGTGAGCTAGTGAAGATAAACAAGACCCCAGAGGCAGGGGCACAGAGGTCACTGAGGGGCGAGCCTGCACGTGCCTGTGTGAGGACCAGGAAACAAGTGCAGGTTCTAAGCAGACAGGACAATGGGACCGACTTCATCCTACATCTCTTTGCTCTCTGCATGAAGCCAGGCAGAGCCAAAGCAGTGGTTTCAAGCGCTGGCTCTGTAGTAGTCAGAGTCCCGGGGGAGCATCTGAAAAGTCCACGCCAAGCCCTCCCCCCAGACCAGTCAAGTCAGACACCTCGGAGGGCAGTGCAGTCTGGGCACTGGCAGACTTGGAATGCTCAGAGGATGGTCTGATCTACTGCCAAGAGTCCAGCTACTGGCTTGAGGCAGGAAGAGCTTCGGGCGCCCAGGCCAGGGAAATGGAGACTGAGTGAAGAGAAAGGATCAGATTCAATGCAACCATATTTTAGGAGCTAAAATTGAGCACTGTGACTGATGAGATGTGAGAGCTGAGAGAAAAGGGGGAGAAGAATGGGCAGGTAGGAAGAGATGCGCCATTTTTTATCTTTAGCCACACACACACACACACACACACACACACACACACCACAAAACATTACTGTCAGAGATGCTAACAAGCTCATCAACAATTGCTAATGCCTCTCCTTCGCCCTCTTATCTATGGGAGTCCAAAAATGATTTCAATAATTGAGAACACACTACACACTGTAAGCACCCGCTTGAGTACTGCAGGATGCACACTGATTCCCATCGCCCTGCGTTCACCCTGCGACTCCCAGGGAGCCAGGCCAGAGCCCACCCTGGTCTCCTGCAGGGCAGGGCTGGGGGATCCCGGGAGGAACAAGCCTGCCTTCTGGTTAGGGTCTTATTTACTTTGACGCAGAGCTCCAGCAGCTACAGCTTTGGCTCCATCGTCCCCATGGCCAGGCAGGATGTGTAATGGGTATACCACTAATTTAGTGGTTTTAAAGGAGGCAATTTCCAATTTGAATTATTTTCAAGTTGTGAAAGGAGTCTGAGCCAGTTTGTAAAACAGCAAGGAGTCAACGCACCATGTAACCTTGATTTTTTTAGAGTTTCAGTGCCATGCAGGAAAAAAAAAATTCCTCCAAATCTATTAGAAAGGGGTAAAAAAAAATAATAATGCCACCATCCTCCCACCCCCCTTAGGCAAATTACCAAGACAAATGTTAGCAAAAAGCTCTATAGATGCACTGTTATTTATAAAGGGGAGAGGAAAGAAGATGCTATGATATAAATCATGCTGACAGTTCAATCAAAAAACTTAGAATATATTATTCATGCTGCATCTCACGACTTGGAAAGAAAGTGGACAGGGGGAGCCAAATGTGTACTCATGTGCTTTATTTACCCATAATAACAATTTGGATTCCTAAGGAACCTCTGCTTAAGGAAATCTGCATGCTAAACTGACATGACGGGCCTGTCCAGTACTGAGTTTCAACCCGCACTGCTGGGGAGGCCAAAGTGAATGAGTCAGGCGAGGGCCCTGCTCTTAGGAAGCTGAGCGCCAGTAGGGGTGCTTCTGACAAACAGCGGCCCCTCAGGAGTGCCGAGAGCAGCCAGCAGATGAGGCACCAGGGACCATCCACAGGGCTACTTTATCCTGAGGACTGGCAAGGTCTGCCTTCACAGATGGGTGTATGCTGAGTGACGTGGATGAGCCCAGACGGTGCTCTGGGGAGGCCCCCATGCAAAGATGGGCGGGAGGAACCGGCTGGGCGTGGCCGACAGTCATGAATAGGGAAATGGGCTCACGGCAAGAGGGAGGAGAGGCAGGTGGGAGACAGATCCTAGAGGGAGGTGCTCATGGCCCAGCCAGAATTCTATCAGCTGCAGGAAGGAGTCTGGATTTTACTGTGGATACCACTGAGGGCCGTGAGAGGGGTTTAGGTGGAGAGGGTCACACAGTCTGATTTAGGCACACTGAACACTCCTGTGACCAGCTCAGCAACTCAGCACGATGGCAGACTCAGGAGCGGTGAGGAGCAGGGTGTAGTCACCAGGGAAGGAGGACACTCAGCAGCCTCACCATGACAGTAAATTATCCACCGAGGACTGGAAAGCAAGAAAGTCCTTGAGGAAGATGAGCTGTTTTGACACTCATGGTGCAAGGCAAGACAGAACAGTCAAATCCCCAATATTAACCCACCATGGAAGATGAGATTGTGTGGGTCTCCACCCAGGACAGCAGGTGGCAGGACAGCAAATGAAGCACAAGGCTCTTATAGTCTGTATGGACCAGTGGTTCCCAACTGGTGCAATTCTACCACCAGGCCCACTTGGCACCATCTATGGGAGCTGCTCAGCATCCTACAGCACAAAGGACGTCCCCTCAACAGACGTGACCTGCGTCTATTTGGACCAACAAGGAGATACCGGGGATACACAGTGGCCAGAGTCCAGCTGCCCCGTGTGTAAAGTTGGGCACATCTGTAAAGTGGAGATGACAGCTGTAACGTGTCTCTCCAGGCAGTGGGCTAGAGAGCCAAGGACATCCAGGTAAGAACGCCTCCTGGGTGGGGCAGGGCACGGCTACTGTAGGAGATCTCAGAATACCTGGGTCAGGTGGGAGAATGCTGCAGATTGGGGGTCGGATGGCCAACGTTTAGATGTGGGCTTCTCACACCCCCCAGGTGACTCTGGGGAGCAAACCCAGCTCAACATCCCCTTCTTATTCTGGATTTAGACATGGGATAAAGAGATGAGATCTGGAGATGTCCCGGCTCTCCACAAACAACCACAGAAACATGCCTGTGTGAGCCGCCCCCAAGGACTGTCTGTCTCAGGCCAATCAATCGGGCCGAACTATCCATGAACCGAGTGGCTTATAAGCAACAGAAATTTTATTTCTCACAGTTCTGGAGGCCAGAAAGTCCAAGATCAAGGTGCCAGCAGACCCAGGGCCTCCTTCCTGGTTCCAGAGTCTCACTTTTTGATGTACCTTCACATAACCGAAGAGATAAGGGAGCTCTCCGGGGTGTCTTTTGTAAAGACACTAGTCCCACTTAAGAAGGATCTGTTCTCCTGACTCAGTTGCTTCCACAAAGGCCCGTCTCCTAGAACCATCCCACGGGGGTCTGTCATCACAAGAACTTAGGGAAGACACAAACAGCCACAGTCCTGCCCAGATTGCATCCCTCTCTTCCCTAAGCAGGGGCTCTTCGCCTGCTCACAGAAGACACTGCACCCTCTTGCCCCAGCGATCTCTTCAGTACACCTCAAGGTACAACAATCTCCTGGGCCTTAGCTGAGAATGTGTCCTCTGGGATGAGGTGTGTCAGCCTTGGTACGGTGGCATTCGGGACCAAGTTATTCTCTGCTGGCGTGAGGCTGGGGGTCGGGGGGGCCTGTCCTTGGAATCAGCAGCAGCCCTGGCCTCTGGCTCAGGTTTGGCCACTGGACCAAACTTGAGAACTACTGAATAAGCCTGATGGAGCGAAAGAAAATAACCTGTAAAAACGACGAAAGTCACATGCAAATCCTTCCCAGTCCACTTCCCAGCTATGTGGCCTTTGAAGCAAACCACTTCGTCTCTGGGACTCTGTCTTCTCCTCTGTACTTCTCCCCTGTAGGGAACCCACTGCATTACAAGGAGGAAGAAAAGCAGGTGAAGTTCCCAGCACAGTGTTCAGCATATAACTACCTCTCAATGAGTCTTTTTTCCTATTTTCATGAGAGCTGAAGCAGAGCGCCATGACTTGGCTCCCACAATGGTCCTTCCATCCCCACAGGCAAGGCTATCACAGAGGCCTGGACTGGGCAGCCCAAAGTTTCTTTATACCTGCGCTGCCAACATGGGCTCTGTCATTGCTGGACAGGCCTTACTACTAAGACTACCACCACAGAGCTAGCATCAGATGAAACAGAGGGACATTTCCTTACACTCGGAAGCCGTCCTGACCCCATCAAACTCAAAGGATGCCTGAACTTTCGAGTCTTCCTCTTCTAAAGAACGGCAGCCACAAAACTCAGATCTCCACGAGGTCACTGCGCACTTACAAGCAAAGCAAGGCATACAGCAGACCGTGGCAGGGTGTGGGTGGTCTCTCTGACAGCTTATTTTTAAATACTTTCAGAAGAAAATGAGTTTGCCTCCAAGGAACTGTCTGTATGCCGGGCAGATGAGGAAGTGGATGCAAAGCCCTGGTGCCCGGCTGCACACAGGCATTCTGATGAGAACCGCTCCTCATTTAAACCCATTTTGCAAGGTGCCCAAACCTCAATGGGAAATCACCGCCATTCTCTGGAGAGGATGGTTAATCACCTCGCCAAGTCACAAGAACAGAGAAAACAAAAAAGAGCTGAAAAGATGCTCATAAAGGGAGGTTCCCAAGTGGAGTTTTCGAGAGGATATTGCTCTCTAAGCACTTTCTGCCCACACTGTGTTCTGCTGCACAGAATAGATTATTGAGATTTAAGAGGCTTTCTGATGCTATTTTGGTGGTAGGGGGCCAATTATGTCCTCAGTTCCATCCCACTTTTTATGCTCTCTCTTGATGGAGTCCTGAAGGGCATATACACAAAGAACATCAGCCAAATGGAAGCACACACCCCTCAGTTATTGGCTGGGCCAATGCCCAGTGCTCCAGTATGAGACTCTCTGGCAAAAACTA
The DNA here is from genome assembly GCA_004026965.1 of Petromus typicus. Taxonomy (NCBI): domain Eukaryota; kingdom Metazoa; phylum Chordata; class Mammalia; order Rodentia; family Petromuridae; genus Petromus; species Petromus typicus. The sequence goes on from PVIR01000388.1 coordinate 10,730, forward strand.
GTCCACACAGCAGATACCTGACCATGACCTTTCCTGAAACGAACTTGGAATCTGGACTAAACACACAGGAGGGGAGCTCTCGAGGCTGATGCCACCACCAGGTGGATGACCTGGTGTGTACGCAACAGAGGGCAGACAGAGAGTGGGAGGATGTACCTGGCTCAACTCAACTTATCCCCCGCCCTCTACCCACACAGAGGCACGGACAGAAGAAGAAGAGACAGACTGGCTTGCCACATGGCTCACACCATGGTCCTGGCTCCTGTAGATGGGACCAATCAAGAGTTGACACTCTAATAAGTCCCCTCTCCTCTTCCCTGGAAGGTGGCAGCTTGGATGAGGAGATACTGAGAAAGCTTCCAGGCATGAGAGCCCAAGACTATGGGGAATCTCTCCTAGCTACATGTTGATCTCTGTTTATCAGTGAGGCTTTCTAGGAATATGAAATGAAACTGGTCCCTCCACTATTCTGCCAAACACTGGGACTAGGAGAGAGGGAATGAGCTCCTGAGAAGGCAGCACAGGCTTGGAAAATAGCCCTTGATTCATTTGTTGCTTCTTTCACCCAGCCTAACACAAAATAGTTTCTCTGGTCCTTTGCAGGAGCAAGCTCTTATCATAGGATCAGTGCCTTTGCCATGCACAGCTTAGAGGAGGAAAGGCTGTTGTGGCTCACAGTTTAAGTGGGTTCCATCCATGGCTGGCTAGTTCCAAGTCAGAAACAATATGGTGGAAGGAAAAGCTGCTCATCTCATGGCAATAAGGAAAAAGAGAGTGAAGAGAGCACCGGAAAGGTATGAATATACCCTTGGTCCACACGCAGTGAGCGACCATCTCCAACCAGGCCCTGTCTCCTAACAGTATATTTAGCTGTACTCATCAATGGATGGATCCACTGACAGGTATATCATCTCCGTGATCCAATCACCTTTCAAACACATGAGATTTTGTGTGGATATTTTATTTTATTTTATTTTTGTTTTTGAGACAAGGTCTTGCTTTGTAATTCAGGCTGGCCCTGGACTCACCATGCTGCCCAGGCTAGTCTCAAACTCAGCAATCCTTCTGCCTCTGTCTCCGAAGTACTGGGATTACAGACTTGAGTCATGATGCCCAGCATGGTGGTATGCAGTTACCAAGGGTTCCTGGTAACTGTGGCAGCAACACTGATAGCTCCTAAAAGTACTGGTTTTTAAATAAGAATTCTTGGTATGAACTGCTAATTGTATCATCATTCGTCTTGGTGGCAGCAGGTAGTGTGGCTATTCAAACAGTCACCCGAAGCTCATCATGGCGACGCCTCCCTAAACAGGAGTAATCTCCAAACTTGAAACCTGCACTTGCCAGGCAGATGCTGGAACCACCGAGCTAAATTCCCCGCCCTAAGTGGATAGTTTTTCATCCAGAAAAATGGACAAAGAAAACGTGTTGTACATACAACGTAACAGTAGGCAGCCTTTACAAAAGAAAAACATTCTCTCATTTTCAACAACATGAATAAAGCTGGAGGATACAAAGTAAAATAAATCAGGCAGAGAAGGACAAAGATCAGATGAACTTACTTAGGCGTGGAATCTAGAAAAACAGAACTGAGAGTAGAACTTTCCCAGCATGTGGGTGGGAGACGAGACCGGGGAGATATTAGACAAAGGACATAAATTTTCAACTAGATGGGATGAGTAAATTCAAGAGTCGACACCTAGTGACTATTGTTAGTGTAGCGAAAATTGCTAAAAGAATAAATTTTAAATGTCCACACACAAACTTGTGAGGTACACACGTTAACTACTTTGATTTAGCTTTGTCTGCATATATAAAATATATTCATAATAAATATATACGGTTTTTGTCAATTTTAAGTTTCTATTGCCATTTTTTCTTTTTATTCTTTTTTTATTGTATGTTTGCCATACCTGGGAGTTACATTCATTTTGGCAAAGTGGTTTACGTACGTATCAGATCCTGGTCTTTTTTGTCCTCTTACTCTGCCTCATATCTTCCCCATTCTCCTGCCCTATCTACACAGATTCCTTTCTGTCCTTCCATCTTTCCCCATTTTGACTCTATATTTTTTTATCCACATCTTTCTTCCTTGTACCAGGGACTGGACTCAAGATCTTGCACTTGTGAGACAGGTGCAGCGCTGCTGAGCTAAATCCCCAGCCCTCATCCAGTTTTTATTAGAAAATTTCCCAAGCATGCAGCAAAGTTGAAAGGTTAATAAACCCAACACCACTTAGCTGCAGCAACTGTTAATGCTTTATATCCTATATACTGCAAATACTATCAAACACTCTTTGGATATTTATTATATGCCAAATATACCTTCTGTGGACTAGCTCTGTACTTTGTAAAATATCATTTCTTTAAACCTGAAAATAGCATCTAAGATAAATATTGTGATTCTTGCCACTTCACTGATGGGGAAACAGAGGCTTTACGCAGTTTCTTCACTTCCAAAAGCCAAGTAGCTTTTTAGACTTGAACCTGAACTGCCACAGGATCCCCGACGGGTTACGCTGCTGCATGTAACACAGCTATAGGACGTACTAGGGCATCCCGCAAATGGGTGCTGTTATTGCAGAGGAACTGGAGGCACTTGTGGAAACTGCTTAGGACAGCAGTGGCCCCAAGACAGACAGAGCCAAGGTGAGAGACACACGGCTGAAGCGCAGGAGTCAGTCATTGGAGAGATCGACTCCGACAGCACCGACCCAATCCTCCCCTCCCTCGCCCTAAATCTCTGCCCCAGCCATTATTAGTGGCTGGGCTCAGAAGCTTGCCACCTTGTACGATCTGAATTGATCCAGTAAAGAATTCTCTGAAAAGCGCCATTAGGATGATTTATAGTCTAATTTTGGTTGCTATAGATTCCAAGTCAGACTTATGACTGGGGAGAGAGGAAAAAAAATCCCCCAGTAGCTTGGAATTCAAGCTAAGGCTTCAGTATTGATAGAGAAGCATGGCCGGCTGGAAAAAAGTCATATTTTTTAAGTTTACAGCTACTACTCCTGGTTTGAGGTTGCTATAGCAACCAAGGGCCTGCAGGGGGGCCTCTGAAGATCTCAAGCTACTGAGGGAAAGCTGATTGATAGGTTTCCTAAACACTGTTTAGACACTTCTGTGCTAGGAGCCAGATAACATTAGTTTATTTATTAAAATACATGTTAAAACACCAGTCGTCTCTCTTGCCCGGACATTTTATTCTAATCATTGTTGTTCAGGAATTGTTAACAGGCTACTGATAGGAAAGGAAGGCAGGTCCCATTAGGCAGAGGATCACCACATTGCAGGGGGCATGTGCAGGGGCATCGTGAGCGTGTGTGCTTCACTAATGTGCAAAGGCTGACACTGTCCCCGGCCCCCACCCGACCCACCAGAGCTTGAGGGGTCTCAGGAAAGTCTGCTGTCTGTGAAGGGCTCTGGTCTGGACCATGCCCCGTTAGACTCTGACTCTCTGCCTTCCCTGGCTTTCCCCGGGGAAGCCTGGCAGGCTGAGGGGCAGTTGATGCCCTGAGCACAGGGGGCCAAAGTACACAGACCATGAACAACGTCACTGCTCAGGAGGTTCCCCACAGCGGAGGCAAGACGAGTTGGGTGTGAAACCCAGGCTTGTCACTTGAGAGATCTACAGCAGAGGAAAGGTCTTCAGCTCCAGCTTCCCTATCGGGAAATGGCTGTGCTGTGTGAGTCCCAGACCGGGATCCGAGGGACTCATCAACACCCACCTCTCGTGGATAAGTTCAACTCGAAAATGATGAGAACCGACTTCCACTCCTTCTCGCAGGTGAGGAACCAAGGCCTAGAGACGCTCCCCAAATGGGACGGGCTGTTGAGCTGAGGACGCGGAGGGATCTGGTGCCAGCGCATTCAATGTAAAGAGCTGAGCACAAAGCTGGGGACGGTAGCAGGTGATCTTCCATTAATAACTGTGACAGCGACACGGACAGCTCCTAAAACTGCTGGTTTTTAAATAAGTATTCTTGGTATGTACTGCTTACTGTATCATCATTCCTTTTGGCAGCAGCAGGTAGTGTGGCTATTCTAACAGTCACCTAAAGCTCCGCATGGCAACACCTCCCTAAACAGGAGTAATCTCCAAGCAGGCAGCAGACTCTCGTTGCTCCTCACCAATGACATCAATCCTCTCACCAAGCCCATGTGTCATCATCTCAGTTCTAGAGATGAGGAGGACCCTGAGGGTCTTGGAGATACATCGCCAGTCTGGGGCCGCCCATGTGGTAGGCAGCATTCCTAGGATTCCAATCTTGTCTTCATCCTCCAAATGCTTCTTTCCATTGTGACTTTCCCCCATGAAACTTCAGACTGTGTGAGGATGGATCACCCATGGTCTCTTACTCAATCTGTATATGATGCACAAATTTCCTCTCCAACATTCCTGAACAAGAACTCCTCCAGGCTCGGCTTGAACACGTTGACAGAGTTTACTGTTTAACAGAGGGCAGCTTCACACTTAGAAAGTGCTTCCTGCCCTGAGCGTGAAGCCCAGCTATGAATGCACCAATTCAAATCCCAGAGCAGCACGACAGCATATCTCCCGTTTTTATGTGCCAGCTAGCACGGTGCATGTTTGCAGAGACTCGTCACCATGCCCGCTTGGATCGTTTATTCGTTTCCTTGTTCACTTATCGATTTAGTTATCTGATGATCCACGGATATCCACTGACGCTCTATCATTCACCAGATAGAGTCTGGATGGTGGGCTAGAACGCTGACTGGGTGGGCACAGTCTTGCCATGTGGAACACATTTTAGTTGAGGAGAAAGCTAAGAGGCTATTTCAAAGTTGTTTCATTATAGCTCCTAAGAATTGCAAAGAAATATAGTATTCTTCAGGAGAAATTTAAGATTCTATGGAAGCACATTCCCAGAACAAACAGGAACTAACTTGGGAAAGGAAAACAAGTGGGGCAGGATATCTCTGAAGGAAAATATTCTGAGGAAGGTGAAAAGCATGCACAACGGCCCTGGCCAAGCCCAAGCTTAGTATGTTTGAAGAAGTGAAAGAACAGTGTGGCTGCAGGAAAATCAAAGTGTAAGAGAGGGAGAGCTCCCATGAAGCACGCTGAGGTCAAGACACCACTTCTCTGCCTCTCCCTGAGCTTTTCAAAGTCAAACAGGGGAGCGAGGAAGGTCCTGAGTGGACCCCACAGACTGAAAATAAGGCAGGTGCATTAGCATTTGCTCCAGATCCCAAGCCTTGAAGATGGCTACGACCGGACGTGTCTGTGTGTGTGTCATCGTCATCTTACTTGATTCTGTGCTTCCCAGAACCTCCTCCCTCAGAGCTGTCTACTTTAAAATTATCTTTGAAAGAAACTTCAAAGGGATTTTGAAGGCACAGTAGCAAGCCTCAGGTTCTTGTGTGTGGTGGGCGCATGACTGTCGTGGGAGTCCTCGAGAGAGGGCGACCTCTCCTCATGCTCCTTGCCACACCCAACTGTGCTGTGTGCTGCGCTGGCCCTGATGGCAACCACGTGCACACACCCGCTGCAGACCCGCAGATGTGGCCACGCCCCACGCACAGAGCTCAGCACAGGCACCCCTCTGGTCCTGCTGCTTCTGCTGGCGGTGCCCAGGTCTAGGTTTCCCTCCCAGTCCAGCACTTGGGGCAGCGAGGGGGGACATCGGATGCCTCAGCTCTCCTCTGCCAACCTGCATTTCCCTTGCACATCTGCAGCTGCACGTGTCTAATTCCTGGAGCAACTCGGCTGCACCATCATGCTCGAGGCTTTGTTTCCTTGACTGCAGTGTGGCCAATCAGCCTAATGACATGAAGACAGGGAAGGGAAGGGGGGGGGTCCTACTGCACATCTAAGTGGTCCATCACAGTCTTTGGTGTTCCTTCCAAAGTTGCCTTCTGTGTCCTCAGAATTGAACAGGTCACCTGCTCACCTTTGGTGGCTGCTGGTCTCCATTTGATAACAGCTCAGGCAGCCTCTGCCATCAGGGAACATCAGCAACACTGCATGACCACTTGAGCAATGAGGTGAGTGGCCTCCCTTCTTGCATCCACACTTCCATGTCACCTGTTGGGACAGCCACCCAGTGGTCCCCTCCCCATTGCCCCTAGATCAAGACCAGCTCGGTGCCTGGGTTCTTAATAAAAATACCAAATGGCTGGACAAACCTAAAGATGCATGTGTGTTTACATTTCATGACACTTTCCAGCGACATTTCAGTTGCTTGCACAAAATCCATTCTTATCTGCTACCAGGGGTCTTGTTTGGTCTTTTATATATGCAGGTGGTCGAGGCCAAAAGGCTGGCAAATTCCCAAAGTCCTCATGGCTACAAAGAGGCAGAAATGAAACTCAGTCCCAGATTCTCTCCAGCTCGGAGGTCGAGGTTCTTTGTCAATACCAGTCTGTTGTGCTCCATGAATGAATGTTTCTCTGCTCCACCATCTCTCCCTACTACTTAAATTCCATGCTGATTTCAAGTCAGAGTCCAGACCCGGGGTGGCAAACCTATGGCACACTGCCACAGTGGGTTGTTTGTATCAATGCAAGCTCTAAAAGGTTTGTCATCACTGTTCTAGGCCCTCCTGAGTCTTTCCTGAGTAATCCAGTCTGCCAGGAGAGCTGACTTCTTCAATTTCTATTTCCTTTTGGCCTTAACGGTTCTACAATACTCCAAAAGCACTGTGCCTTCCACTCTGCCCCATTCCATCCTCCTGTGATCACACATTCCTTAAGGTCAGAACAGCCAGACACTGTAGATCCAGGGCTGTGGGGGATGGTTCAAATCTTGGTCCTTCCTCTTTACTATTGTGTGACTTTGGAGAAAAATCAGATTCATCTCCCCGAGTCTGTCTGACTTGTAAAGTGAAGGTCATAATGCTGCCTTAAGGTATTAATGAGGAGACCACTGGTAAAGCAATTAACAGAGCACCTGGAGTGTAACAGACACTTGCAAATGATAGCTACCACTGTTACTGCCATGTGTTACTTTTCTCGTGTACAGTCTTGGTATGGGGCCAACTGACATCATATAATATGAGTTCAATAAGCAACTGCCAGCAGAATGGTCCATTGACTATTTCATTACTTAGATGTCATTTTACTCCAGACAACGTACTAAGTAATCGACTTTTGGGGTTTTTTTTGAAAATCATATAGAATACTCCTGTCCTTGATACATGAAAAAATAACCGCAATATAACGTGACAAATTCCACGTTCAAGAACTCTGGAGGGTTTCGTAGGGTTCCAGAAGAAAGCTGCTCATTAAACCTAGGAAGGCTTCTTAGAGGAGGTCTCAAATTCACTCCTAGAGAAATACAGAATATGCAGTACAGGCTCTAGGATTCCTATTTAGTCCCAAGAATTCTGTTATGCTTACCAAGAGGAAATTACTAAAAATAGCAGACGAAGCAGTAACATTTATGCATCTCTGAGTGAGAATTCAGATTCAAGTCTATGATAATTGCTTTTGCGTCTTAGAATTTCTGTTTACAGGCTGGATCAGTTGGAATCAAGGCTCCTTGTCAACCCTGCTTTCATTTTTGCTTTTCCTCCTGGGTGGTAAACATATAACCCACTCTATAAGCTCTCCCCCATTTCCTTTTAAGCAGGATGTATATTCTTAGAAGCAGCCTGCCGAGAAACAAAGGTTAATTCTGCAGGGAATGAATTGCCAAAGCCACGTTCTTATTTGAAGTTCGGATTTAGGGGAAAACAACGTGGGTTTTTCTTTCCTTTGCAAAGTTCCCTCATATCTCCATCTGACATAGACTGTCGGCATCGCTCCATGCATGGGCCAAAGTTACCGGCAAGATGTGATTTGATTCTGTGATTCTTAAAAGGCAGGAGACAGGACTGTCGGTACTTACAGGACTGCTAGGAAGAGATACTCAGTTGGAAGGCTTCAATGGAACCAACCTGACCACATACAGGGGGCCATAAACTCAGTGGCCTGAGCAGGGTTGACAGCTGTACTTGAATAAGAGCCCCCGAGGTTGGTGCATTTACAAAATATCAGAAGGTCAAAGGAGTCATCCTGCAGTAGCCATTGTGCTGCTGAAGTGCTGCTGTGCCCCAGCTGCGAGCCTCCCATGGGACCTTGCTGTTCCGAAGGGAAAAAAGGCTGTTCTCAAAACATTTCCAAGGGCTCTTCTGTGCTCCTGAAAATATACTTTGGTGTAGCACGGTGGGGTGTTGGCAGGTCCTGGGGTGTCTCACTTAAACTGTTACTGAACACCCACTATGTGCCAGGAACAATCTCTAACAGCCACGGACAAGGTGGGAAGCCCACATGACTGTGAAGTTTTTGCAGTGTGAGCGGGAATCCACTCGTCAGGGTGTGACCCCTGCAGGTTTGTCGGCCACAAAGGTGAGACTTTTTCCAATCCAGCTATGTGGCAAGGGAAACTTTCTCTAATTCACATAGAGGAACACCAGACCAAGTTTAGGCTGGGCTCTCCCTATGTACAAGTCAACTACAGCACTGGTTACTGTGAAAGGGTTTTTGTTTTGTGTTGTTTTTGAGAAGGGAAGGAAGAGAGGGCCAGGAAGTAAATAGGCAAAGCAAATATAGTCAAGATGACTTCAGATTCGTGAAGTGCAAAAAGGAAATGACTAGCATGGTGTTAATGCAGAGGTGGAGGAAGGACGTGACTTTAAAGTCTATAAAGAGGGTCTATGAAGTTTGCTTAACAATTAACATTCGAGCTCACACTGAAGGAACAAAAGACTTAAGTCACTGAAGAGTTGGACATCCAGGGTATGAACTCTGCAGAGTTCTCTGTGCATTGCCCAGGACATTCGTCTGAAGGAAGGAGATCGTCCCAGTAATGGGAACTACACTTCCTGTGGGTCTTGACATCGTCCTTCTGCTCCAAATCAATCAATTCCTTGCTATTCTTGGTGGGCAGAAAGTCTCTGCACAGCGTGACCTTTTCCGAGTGTTATCAATATGGCTAATGGTTATGCTGTCAGAAATGTCCAACAATCATCACGCCTCAGGGGCTTCTCCGAGCTCAGTGCGCTTGGTTCAGAATTTCTGCTGTCCTTGGAGTGTGTCAGTGCTTGCTGAAGAGTCTTTCTTTGCCGAAATGCAATTATGGTCTTATATAGATTCATTTTCTCCTCTTGCATTTTTACATGCTTACATGTCTGTTTGTACTGATTGACTGTGAGTCTAGGGGGCAAGGGCTCTGTGACATTCCAGTCTGTCCCCTTGACACTGCAGTGGTTTAACACTTCAAAACAGGTCTTCAGACAGTGCTTGGTGTGCTTGTGAGGCTGTGGTGGCCCACACTGACATGACATGGTGTTCGGATACTTTAGTTAACTGGTAAGATTGCAAAATAATGAGAAAGTCCCATGTCACTCTCCTAGGCTGATGATATTGGAAGCTATACATCTGTCCATCCTTGGGAAACCTACATAAGAGCTGCCCTATCATGTCTTCTGAAGGGACCTCTAAAAGAACTTATTCTCATAAATGACTCACGAGTAATGTAAAACTTACTGGTGATTCCATGGTGTAAATAAAATGTTATGTTTTATTTCAAAGCCAATGAGCTAAAATGCCTCTTTGAGCCTTCTTGCAGTCAAAGTTACCTCTCGGGCTGCCTGCTGACTCTTTCTCTCTTTCTTTGAACTTCCTGAAGAGCCCCCAGCATACTGACTTCCTACACCATGGAACATCTTCTGCTGCCCCAGTCACTGGGCAAAGCTTGTCTTCCCAATGGCTATAGCACAGTGTGCCAGAGGATTCTTCAGAGCAGCTTCTTAGAGAGCTCAGCTGTATCCATGTTCTTCCCAGTAGTCTTCAAAGCATTAAGAGCATAATGGCTGAACCACAATTAGGAGTTAAATGAAGCAACTATATCCCAGTGTAATCTATGATATAATGAGAGAGAAACGGAGAAGGGGGCACAGAGAGAGAGAGAGACTGAGTCTACTCTCTTTTGGTACTACTTGAGCTCCACCCCATTTTCCTGTGGCAAGGGAATCACTCCTACCCTGTCATCATCAAACGGCAAAAAGAGTTTCTTAGCACTGAGGTATCAAGATCAGATCACTTACATGCTAAGTAATTAGTAAGATCTGAGTATGTATATGTCCATGGAGATGGAAAAAACTCATTTTTCCCCAGACACTGCATGGCTCAGGAATCCTGTTGAGTGACTGCTCACCCAATTCCTTCTTTCTTGGTTGCGGTTCCTTTAAAAACAATCACTACCTTGCCCAAAGCCCAGAGAACTTGTTGTACAATCCTGTTTCCTGGTCTGAGCAGATTGGACCAGTATGCACATGTGACTTTAATGGAGCCAAACACCTCTCTCACTCGGAGATAACTGGAATTGAGACATGAAGACAGAGCTTAAATGGGATGCCCCAAGCCTGTGTATCAGTGGATGAGGGGCGGAGAAGCTGAAGAGTGACGAGATGCTGAAGCCGGAGATACGCAGGGAGAGCTGCAGATTGTTGATGGTCACCAGGAGGTCTCTCGTTTCTGTTTCAAAAGGATTCCTACTGCATCTTTACGTTGCATCTCTTCATTTGCCCTTCTGTGTACAGCTCTGAACCCTAAAACAAACTATCCCTGACCAAATGCACTTTTAACAACACGGAGACAACCACCTTCCCTCTGATCTCCCCATGCACCTTGCAATTGAAGGTCTGCTTAATACACTGAACTGGAATTCACCATTTACAGTCTCTTCTTTCACCAGCCTTTCAGCAAACTGAAGTCAAGGTCTCTGAGTTTGCCCCTGTAACCCTTCCTAATTCACTCCAGTATCCTTGGAGTACTGAGGGAATAGTAAATGCCAATAAATAGTTGTTGATTCAAATTATAACAATGTCATCAGCAGAATGAAATCGTATATATATCGATTTGTCCTAAGCCTGACTTTCCACAGGAGACTAGGACCTGATCATCTGCTGACGGCCATGCATTGAGAACTTGTACAGTCACAAGCCATTTAGGAGGATCTTTTCTAAAGATAAGCACATTCTAGCACTGCCTCTGCAGAACCCCATCAGCCACTGTGCAGCCTTCTGAGTGCAGACTCCGGTGCTGGCTTTTTGCACAATGTGGAGAGTTACAGCCACTGTTCCTCCCTAAGAAGTCCCTGACCCACCTCTGAGAGCAATGGAATCACATGGGTAGATGTGATGGCCATTTTGTTCTTTTATTTCCTTCCAATTACAAGGTCTAATACAGTTGGGGGTGATTCACAGTGGTGTCACAAGTACTGCCAGGGTCACCACCTCCTCAGGTGTGCCCACGTCACAGTCCTGCTATGACTCAGCCCTCCTCATTCCTTTATCCAAAGCTGGAAACGACTTATCCAGTACATAGAGTGAAGTCGGCCAAAGCCACCTCCTCTGCCATTCTAAGGTATTATTCACAGAGGAAGCAAGGGGTTATTCTTTTTTTTTTTTTTTTTTTAGGTTTTTTGAGACAGGGTCTCGCTTTTGTGGTTTAGGCTGGCCCTGAGCTCAGCCTCAAACTCACATCACAATCCTCCTGCCTCTGCCTCCCGAGTGCTGGGATTACAGGCGTGAGCCACCACGCCCGGCACGTGGTATGTGGTACTGGTTGCTGCTGGGTGTGGGTCTCCACACCCAGTATTGTTATGTGGTTACCGGGGAATCGAACCCGGGCCCTTGCACTTGCAAGACAGGCGCCGGAACCACTGAGCTAACTCCCCAGCCCAACAAGGGGTTATTCTTTCCTGAAGTCTGTGTAGTTCACCAAATTGACACTAATGTGATTTGACAAAAAGAAAACGTGAAATTTCAACTTGGAAAATAAAATTGATAGGGTTAATATATAATAAAACTTCATATCTTAAAATAATAATGAAATGCTCATGCAAAAATATGATTCAACAGGCCTTGCACATAACTGTCACTAGGTTAGCTCAGTAAAATACTTACAAACAATACCTACAGGTACTCACTTATGTTCAACTTTACTTGACTTTGCCTGTGTACTTAAAAATGAATTAATAAAAATGTAAAGCAGGCTTTATACTGTAATCTTAACATTTTTATATAAAAGATCAAATAGGTAAAAATAGAACACATGTGTTGTTTCTATATAAGTGCATAGTTTGATTCTATCTTCAATTTGATAATCCAGAAAAAATGCTTTAACTATTATGCCACCTGATCTACATGGACCTTTCCTTAGAATGATAGTTTTAAAACCCATATTTCCCAGTGGATCTTTTTAAATGTTTTTTCCACTTGGCTCACTAAAATTAGAATCTCAAGGTGTGAGACCCAAGCCCTGGTATTTTTTAAAGCTTTGGGTTGATTCTAGTACATAAGACATACATAAAATTATTGTCTTCAGAAATATTTGAGGATAAAAATTATCTGTTCTCTTTAAATGGAAAACCCTCACTTCCAAAAACATGTCTCAAATTATCATCACCTGATCCAAACAAGTAGGAGGACACAGGCATGATAGTGACAACCATGTCTGGAGATGGAGCTGTAAAATACAGATCAACAAACTTCCCTGTGGAGGTTATTTGGGTCCCATCCACACAAGTCAGATATCTCCCAGCCCATCTTCCACTGCAGATCCCCAAGCACACTTTCACAAACCAATGTTAAGTTGGCCAGGGATCAGAACAGAGACTTCAGGCTAAGCTGAAAACGGTTTTAAGGTCCTAGGAGGATGGGTCCTTAGGAGCATTTGTTCTACCTAGTTTCCCTAAGCCGGTTGCTCTCTTTATTATAAGCTGCTGGGTAGAACCACATGAAAGGAGTCCAACAGCCCTTCAAATGGAATAAGCACAACTTTTACAATGTATAGATAAGATATAAAATATTTATATTAAACAATAAATGATTATTTAATCAACAATTATGAAATGACCACTCTAAAAATAAAGACCAATGTAAATAATTCCACTATAGTATAATACTTGAGAGAAATCTCAGGGTGACAGCCACTTTGAAGTCAATCAATCCAACTACCATATTTGTAAGGGGATTTTGAGGCTCAGAGCTAAGGTAGATGGTCAACCTTTCTGTCCTATCTTAAATGAGTGTTCTCTTGATCCCATGAGCCATGAACTTTTCTAGGTATCAGCTCCCTGCTGCCCTGTGGTGGACTAATAGTACTTTAACCGGTGGCCAGAATAGAAGTGGTTTTTCTTATTGAATGAGGTCAGAACTAGGTCTAGAACTCTAATCTTTCCACCAAGTCTAATATGACTGCCAAGTAATGGCCCCAAAGAGCAAAACTATTCTAGTCTGAACTTCCCATTCAGAAAATATTCATTAAGTCATCTTGGACAAGATAGTTCACCTCACTAGAACTCACTTTCCTCATTAGTAAAATGGATCTAATGAAAAATTTGTCTCTCAGAGTAGGTGGGAAGATAAGGGAGATCCTCGGACATCAGTAGACTTGTTTCAGGAAGGACCAGAGAGTAAATATTGTAGGTTTGGCAGGCTACACTAATTCTCCCTTTCATATTTTTCCTCTCCTTTAACAGCCCCTTTAAAAAGTAAAGTAGTAAATTCAATATCATTAACACATGGGCCACACAGAAGCAGGCCTCAGGCTGTAGTTTTCAATAGGTGGTTGAGACTATATGCTCCAAGAACGCAGGAAACAGCCCAGTGTTACTTTCACATATTCAGCACCCAGGACAGCTCCGAATGCTAGAGTATTTGCTCAATAAATACCTGAATGAATAACATATTACAGGACCTGGTTCAAAGTCTAACAGGTATATATTACTATTTATTTAATGTTGTTTATGTTATTGCATTCAATAGCTTCAGTGATCTGAAATAATATGGGAGAGATAAAGATGTGTTAGCAGAGATTGGATGATTTAACTGAAGAGTGTGATGGGAAAATAGACAACTGTTAACTCTAGTAGCTTGGAAAAGTATCACAGAGGAGAAGGCATTTGTCTGAGCTTGGGAAGATGGAGTAATCTTGAAAAAATAGAGAACTGAAGAAGGTAATTATTAGTGTATTCTATTCCAAGAAGGGAGTAATGTGTCTGCCACAATTTTATAAAGTTACTAGGTCAAGGTTATTGTTGCAAAAGGGCTACCTCACTCTAAGATTCTTGGATAGAGAATTCAGTCATTGCTAGAGTGGGATGTAGGCAGATTCCCATTAAGAGAAGTGGCATCTTACCATTTTGAGTTTCAATGATAGCAGAATACCTCTTTTAAAAAAATAATAACAGAAATGGTCCTGGGTAACAGTAAACCAGAAAAGATAGTGAAGACTTCCCATAACTTGCTGTGAAATAGAAAACAAGCTTGATCAGCTAACCTGGTTCAATGCTAGGATGTCAACAGCTACAGGAGCTGGTCATGCACACAAACTTTGCATTGCTGACTGTGCATATGAGATTAAATTGAATACTGACATGTAATAGAAAATTCAGGCCTCCAATAGCATGATACAACTACAGCTGTGTATGACATTATAGTTACACATTCTCTCTTTTATCCTATCGCATTTGCCCTTCAGCTCACACTCAGAGAACTTATCACCGCGCCAGCTTTGGGGGTGCAAGGTCATGTTCATCCTATCACTAAACGTGACTTCATCAATATCTCCAAATTTATGAATGGCAACATCCCAACATTACAGTCATTATCATATTTATTCCTCTTATTGTCCTTAACAGGTGAGTAAATGATTTCAAAAGGTAGAATGACTTGTTTCAGGTCATTCTTCTGAATAGTGCAATCAGGGCCTCCTGTCTATTTCACTGAAGCATGTGGCTTACCTAAAAGATAAAAATGGCCAGCATCAGCTCATTTTCTAGGGATGGCATTTTCACGGTGGAAGAGTTTGAATCTCTGAGCAAGGTCTGACACTCAGGCAGGGAAGGCAGATGAGTGAAGATCTCTCAGGTGGAGAAATCTCAGATTTCATCCATTAAATAAGCATATCCTAAAGCCAGAGATTTAGCTCAGTGGTTCCAGCACCTGTCTTGCAAATGCAAGGACCGGAGTTCAATCCCCAGTAACCACATACAATAATGGGCGTGGAGACTCAGGCCCAGCAGCAAATAGTACCACATACCATAGTGCCAGGCATGGTGGCTCACATCTGTAATCCCAGCACTTGGGAGGCAAAGGCAGGAGGACTGCTGTGAATTCAAGGCTGAGCTCGGGGCCAGCCTGAACTACAAAAGCAAGACCTGTCTCAAATAAAATAAAATTTAAAAATAATACATAAGCATATCCTTGGAATACTTGGCTCTAGATGACAATAACACTCAGCTGATTGTTGCACTGTTTTTCCTGTTCAGAATGTACACAAAGCCCATCCGAGGGTTGCAATTCTGCCTGCACAAAGCTGCTGTCATGAGGCATTAAGAAGACACCGACACAGACCAAGGAGACAAAGCCCAACCCACTCTCTCATTTGGAATAACTGGCCATGTCTATTAAATGTAACCTCTAGATCCATCATGCAAGATAGGTTATTTCAAGTACAGATGCAAGTATTTGGTCTATTTCATTCGAGTCATCCAGAGTGATCAATGAAAGATGTATACGGTGCCTGTGTGTCTGGCATTAAAAAAAAAAAAAGAAAGAAATGACCTCAGTGAATCCAAACAGTGCTTGGATTTCTTAAAGCACCTAGGAGACCCTGAGTAAACCAAGCAGGTTCAAGTGTGTGATAGATTTCTGCTGTCCAGTTTAATATTTAATATTTTAATATTTAATCCTAAAACTGCTCCATTTCTTAAGTTACAGAATACTAAAAAGTGGAACTATTAAAAGCACTAAGTGTTTTACTTCAGGAAGAGAACACAGCCTCCCCAAAGTGACAGGTGATGTGGTATGCCTTGCTTTATTTGTTTTTGAAAACATGGATTTATTTCTTAAATATTTATTATTAATGCTCCCCAGTATTGACACACTACCTTGTCTACTGAGGGGAGCTGTGCCTGCATAATATCATCAGTCTCTGTGGACTTCGCAGTCATGAAGAAGCCTAGGCTAACTTTTATCTCTCCCCAGATGGGACAACACAGATCAAATAACTTCCCAAGTCACATAGTAAACCTACTGGATTTGCTTATCGGTTAAACTACTCTAACCAGTTGGCTACAAGGGAAAAACCTCAGAAAACTTCAGAATCTTGTCCTTTCCAAAATTTATTTGACATTCATTTATAAACCTGGTTCTGCAGAAAGTGAGGGTGAGATAGTCATAAACATCACAAGGCAAACAGCTTATTTATCCATTCACTGATAAACTAGTCACTAAGTTCCTAGCATGTGGTTAGCCCTATCTAAGCTCTAGAACTTTATATTAGTGTCCTAATGCTGTTGTAAAACTTACCACAAAAACAGCAGAAGTCCTAAAGTGAAGGTGTCAGCACAACTGTGTCCCTTCTGCAGGTTTTAGGGCAGAATCTGTACTTTTGCGTTTTCCAGTTTCTGCATTCAATGGTTCATGAAACTTCCCTCATCTTCAAAGTGTTTCACTCCCCCACCACCACCTTCACATCTCCTATTTCTGGTTGACCCTCCAGCCTTCCCCATATGAGGACACTTGTGATGAAAATGGGCTGATCTGGATCACTGACCCTAGTCTCATCTGAAGCTTTCTCTAACTCACATCTGCAAAGACCCCCTTTGCTCTGTAAGCTTGCAAAAATTACCAGTTGCAGACAGCATGTGTGGGGACAGGAGACATTACTTGGCTTCCTACAGATTACAAAGATGTTTCAGATTTGTTGTAGTCCACACAGCAATCTTCACTGTGCCTGGGAAACAGGTACACAAACAACTGATGACAAAATGTGACAATAAATGACAAGAGATGATAAGAGGATGGACCCCGGACACTGCTCAAGAAGATCCTGAAGTCCAAAGCCAGTCTTAAAGGGCAGAAGGGAAACGATCGCAAGGACAGCCAGAGGTATGTGGGAAGTTGGGTGGCCCAGGGTGGGAGGATTCTCCAGGCAGAGGATTAACACATGCAGGGTGAAGTCTGGCTGTCAACTCACGTGGCTCTACTGTTGGTTTCCAACTGGTCAGCTTTGTTTGAGGTATGCTGAGTGACAGGTGGAAAAAGAAACAGTCTGTGTAACATAGCAAGAGTAGGAAGCCTGAGATCAGGTACTCCGGGCTTCATCTAGGCATGGTCCATCTTTAAAATTCATTTAACTTTGAAGAATGATAAACTAGAGACATCTATAGCTACATGGATGTTCCTCAAGGCCATATGCATATGTGAAATAAATAGGACACACATGTAAATACCACACCCTTTCTCTAGTGTAATAAACTGAAAGTATAAGTGAGTTTTGAAATGTATGATAGGTATTGTGAATAAGGTGGAAAATATTCAAGGGGGAAGGGAAACTGGGAGGGGGGCAAAGAAGACAGAGAAAAAATTTAAAGGAAAAAATGGGGGCAGGGATTTAGCTCAATGGTTCCAGTGTCTGCCTTGCAAGTGCAAGGGCCTAGATTCAATCCCTGGTAACCACCTACAACAATGCTGGGCATGGAGACTCGCCCACCAGCGATCAGAACCACATACCACAGTGCTGAGCATGGTGGCTTATGCCTGTAATCCCAGCACTTGGGAGGCAGAGGCAGGAAAATTGCTGTGAGTTCGAGGTTGAGCCCAGCCTGAACTACAAAAGCGAGACCGTCTTAAAAATAAAAAGAAAAGGAAAAAACTGGAAACAAAGCTTATATATATATTAGGGGGTGGACGGACTAAAAGGAAGGCAAGGGAATGGAAAAAGTAACAATCAAGATATATTATGCATAGTGATGAACATAATCATAATGTATCAATAAACTTAATTTTAAAAATCCACTTAACCTCTATGATTTTTAGCTTTAACATCTGCGAAGAGAAATAAATAATACCTGTGATGGTTGACTGATTGTCAACTTGAGAAGTTTTCTTATCAGAAGCTGAGCAAAGCAGATCAGCAATTCTGCGCCCCAGGGTGTGGAGGACCCATCCTAGGGCAGCTCATCTCCGCATGGCATGAGAAGGAAATGAGGAAGGACAGAGCTGCCTCTGCTCCCCAGGGGAGTGCCAGTCTTCACCTGGCTTCTCCTGGCTCCCAATGCAGACTCTCCAGCTTCTGGCATGGATCCTTCAGCCTTCCACCTCAGACCCACTGGCCTCCTCGTACGGATTCATGTGGGACGCTGCAGTGAGCTCCAGACCCTCGACTAAGTCCTTCAGTCCAGTGTGCAGACAGATCCTCCGTCCTCTTCCTCATCCGACTATGGGTGGCCACTGTAAGCCAATCTTGTAAACTCATCCATAGGTTTGTATAACTCGTGTTATACCCATTTCTCTAGTAAACACTGACTAATCCAATATTGATTTGAAAGTTTGTCCAAAGGTAAAATTAGACTGAGAATATAAAGTCCTTAGTATAATTCTTGGCACACACTAGGTATTCAATAAACAAAAGATTTTTTGTTTTGAAAAGTTCCAATCTGACCCTCGTCTTCACCAGAACATTATCCATTCAGGTATCTTAGTCTACTAAGGATATGAAACAAAAGACTACGGCCTTACCGTTCATGGCTACCAATGTCAAGGCACCAGCAGACCTGGTGTCACTAGAGGATGAGATGCCTGCTTCAGACCTGGAGACTTTTCACTGTGTCCCCAGCATGCAGCACCTCCCTCAGGGATATTTTAAAGAAGGACATTACTTCCACTTATGGGGGCTCTGCCCTTGGCACAAAATCACCTCCTCAAGACCGCACTTTGCAGTATTGGTGTGTTGGAAATCAGGTCTCAACACAGGGATTTTGAGAGATCCAACTGTCCTGACCAGAGCATGCCATTCCCGTGACTATGGCAGGAAGTCCTCATGGGGACAGTGGGCGACTCTTCTTGAGAATCTAGATCCCAGGAGGCTACCACCACATGCCACCTCAGGAGGATTATAAGGACTTCTCTAGGATGCTATGCGGGAGACTAAATACAGTCATAGCAAACATGATCACAGCTGGCATTTCCAGGCCATCTGATCCTAGAAAATGCCAATTGTTGGAATGTCACTTTCTCCTCATCTTGAAATAGCCACGTGTGGTTATTCTCAGGGAGGAGTAAATAGCTGTGATTTCTGCTCACTGGAGGAGTCCTAATTTCCTGGCTTTATCCCACAACATTGACAGT
This sequence comes from Petromus typicus, assembly GCA_004026965.1. NCBI lineage: Eukaryota > Metazoa > Chordata > Mammalia > Rodentia > Petromuridae > Petromus > Petromus typicus. Next base: position 29,878 of record PVIR01000388.1, read on the forward strand.
GTCATGCAGATCAAAAGATCTTTGGAACTTGGGCCAGGAGAGCTGTTCATAACTGTGCACATTTAGCCGAGCGATACAACCTCACTTTACCCACCGACAAAATGCAAAGTTCTGAACTGGATGATTTATAAGATCTCCCAACCTCAAAATCTAAAATGCTGTTTCCAGGGGCAAGTTGAGAGCACAAAGAAATACTTGCTAGAGGAGGGCGGCCTGGACCAGAGGGAAGAACACAAATGCGGGGTCGGACAGGCACGTGCACACGCCTGGCAGAGATTTATGCACAGGACTCCTTCACTGGCCTGAGCCTCGGCTTCTCACAGCTGAGGCCAAAAGTCTACTTCAAAGGGCTGGTAGAGATAAAATGAGATGGCGCATGTAGTAGAGACCAGCACAGAATGAATGCTCAATGACACGGAGTAGAAAAGAATGGCTCTCTCCAAAATCCACCATCACATTGCAGTGGGAGGATCCTGTCCTGAGTCTTTCCTTAATTTAATTTTATTGTGTTCAAAGTATTATGTATTTATAGCTCAAAATCAGAACCTTATTAGATTGAAATGATAAAACATCAGTCCCCTACCATTAATTACTGCTCCTCAGAGGAAATAGCTTTTCATTTTGAGCCACTCCTCCTGGTAGCTTCCCTCCATATTTCTAAATAACCTGCTTATGCTGTTGTTTCTTAATTTATCTATTGTAACTTTCTGTTAATGGTACTGAAAGATTTTCCTGCCTCCATGCATTCACATTCTGCCTACTTAGTGGTATTATATTTTTTGGTTAAATCCATAATCAGCACATGCATTACTCTGGATGTTAAGCCAAATAGAATACAATAATTACATTTCTTCATCATACAAATTTAGTTTTTTTCTGAAGTGACTGCCTTTTCTCTTTTCGTCTTCTGACTTACTGTCTATTTATTTCACGTCTTATTAGATGAACTCTTCCAAGGAATTTCCACCAGAACATAAAACAGATTCTAATGCAATAAGACTAATCAGTAAATTCTCAGTCCTTTTCCTAGGCGGTCTCTCTCTGGACAGCTGTGTTAGTCTTCTCCAACCTGCAGAGCTAAGAGTCAACCTCTTATAGAACTGTCATCCTGCGACATCTTCAACTGTCACCCTCTAAGTGCTCCGGTCCTGAGGGGACCTCCGTTCCACTGAATCTCACTTCTCTGATTCTGTACTTTCCTTTCTGATTTTTAAGAGACACATTCTCCACAGGCTTTTTAAAGTACCACAATGAGTCCTTGTATGTGTGAAAAGTGTTGCCATTATATTTCACTCTTGATTAACAGTTTGGGTGAGGAATTCAGGTTACCGTTTTGAAAGCACAGATCTTTTTCTTCTAGCTGTTAATATTTCTGTTAAGAAGTCCAGCATTAATTCTTATTCCTAACCCTTTTTATGATAACTATTATTCCATTGAAGTTTTTAAGGTATTTTTGCATCCTAGCTTTTTAGGAGTTTTCAATTCAATTTACTGAATGCTTGGACCTCTGTGGTCCAGACATCCATGTCCTTCACTTCTGGGCAATTCTGCAGCATTTGTGGGTGGACAATCTTACCACCATCTCTGTACCACCTTCTACTTCTTCAGTCTGCAATTTTCAATAGTTACATATACAATTGTAGAATTATGTCTCTACATTTCCTACATCTCTTCATACATGGTTTCTGTGTTTTTGAAAATTTCCTGGTTTCTCTTTCACCCCTGCATTTGAGTGTTTGTTTTACTGTTCCTATTTTTAATTCCCCAAGATTTGTCTCTTAGTCTCTTACATGTCATTTTTACAGCCCATTTCTTCTGTAGTTGCATGGATTAAAGATTTTCTCTAAATTTTGTGACGAACTTTATTATAGTTTATTTGAAGTTTTCTTCTGCTTCCAACTTTGGTTTCCACAAGATCCATGTCACTGTTACTGTTTCACCCCATTTGGTGGATTTCCTCAAGGGTCAGGTTAGCCTTTTCTAGTCTAAACACTGGAGTGAGACAAACGCACACACACACACAATTACCTATATGGACCAAGAATTTTGCCCCCAAAGAACGGCTACTCTTTGGGAAAATCCCAAATGTCAGCATCTATAGTTTTTTGTTTTGTTTTGTTTCTTGGTACTTTATTTCAGGAAGAGTCTTCTGATCCTCTTCAATCAAGGGATACCGTTCTATCATCCAGGATTTCAGGAACCAGAAAAAGAGACGGCTGGTCTCCCTAGTTAGCATGTGGAGTTTCATTTCCCCTTTTTTCAGCATGCCTCCTATGCCGCTGTTCACTGCGCTTGGTATTTCCAAGTAAAGAGACATCCCGGCTCAGGTTTTTGGGTCCTCACTTGCTCTTCTCTGCCTGGCCTCACAGGATCAAGACAGTGTCTGGGAGTCTCACTACGACTCACCCGCTGGGCTGAGTGTACCTGTCGCTGAAGCTCTCTGAGCAGGCGAGTACCTCCTATTACGGGAACTTTCTGAGATGCTGCTGCTTGCATCTCCCAGTCACAGGTTCTCCGATTTCAGTTTTCTTCACTCTGCTACTTCTGTTCCCATTCACCATTCTACAAACCATTGTTCAAAACTTGGCTGACACTTCGTATACATTGTCATCTCTCTTATTCTACTTTCTCCCTCTCTTGCTGATTTCTCGTTCTACTTACACAACTTCCTCCCTTCACTGCCGTTTAAGTGTAAATCTCCAGGGAAGAATGGAGACAAATGGATGTGCTCAGACTGCAATGTTTAACTTCAGTCTACTGGGGGTTTCTTTCAGTGAAAGATTCTGCATGTGGGTGACATCAGGAAAAATACACAGGATGTGCTTCCCTGATAAGTCTCAGACTGCAAGACTAATTCACTGTGGCCTCATTTTCTAGAGTAACGAAAGCTATCTGTGCCTAAAGAACTAGATGACGTCACCTTGATCTTCACCCTCACATCTCATTCTTCCACAGATCCCTATTGGTCTCGAAGCTTATACTTTCCCCAGGCACCTATTTCTCTGCTCACGTGGGCTGTTTCTTATGTCTTCCCTACCATGACTTCAAAGCTAGGACAGAGGACTTTTCTTTTAATTTCCATCTACCATCTGCCCTCTCACTAAAGACAAAGGAAACATCCTTTAAAGATACCTGCCTATCCAAACTTCAAATGAAGATCAGAAATAATAGTCCCATCTTCAGAGAAGGTGTTGACTCCAGATAGCACCACTGAGGCCCCTTACTCTGCAATAACATATTGTCTGTATATTTATTTCTAAAATGACTCAGAAATGGAAACAGAAAGACCTTTTTTTAATATCCTGATGGACGAGTAAAATCAGTTTTAAACCAAGAAGGAAAAAGAACTGCCATCACCAGCTAGGCACGGTCACGAAGTAACATTAATGGGACATCCAAGATTTACTCTGCTATGTCCCAGAGGAGAAACCAGACATGCAGAACAAGGCCAAGAGGAGAAAAAGGACATTTGCACACGTCATTTTATTCAATTGTCTCAATGAGTTTGTGAGATACTGGTTTTTGCCATTTTATAGATGGGGCAAAAGAGGGTCATTAAATGGCTTCCTTGGATCACCTAGCTAGAAACTGACAACACAGTGAATAGCAGTAACAACTGACACTGTCACCACGTCTTTCTTTGCCATGTACCAATTCTGCACCGACACACACATGAACACATGTGAGCATGCACACAGACATGGCCAAATACATCCATCAGTCATACATATACATAATTGTTCTAACTCTTGTGATTACAAAAATATACCATTATCCTTTGATTTGGATCAGAGAAGCTAATGCTGAGCCCAAGTGACACAGCTAAGACATGCCTACTGTCCCCACCTCTCCTTCCATCTCTTCACACTGGCCTTATTATCCGGTGCTGAAAGACAGATCCCACACTCCTCACCAGACTCCACCCACATTTCACTCCTGACACAAAAGCGCAAAACATATTTTCCAAGTTCTTGGATCCGGATGAACTCTGTGACTAAGCTGACCAAGAAAATGTGGCCAAAGTGGCATTCCAGGCTTCTACACTCAAGCCTTCCAAGCCGTTTCTAGTTCCCGCAGCATGGAACTCTGACACCATGTTGGGAGACACGCAAGTTGATGGACAGAGTCTGTGCAGGGCACCTGAGCTGCTCCAGCCAGTGGCCCTGGCTGAGGGCCTACTGACCCCCACACCAACCACTGGCTCTAGGAGGGGCCGCCATGTTTGCCACAACTCAGTCTAAACCCCAAAGTCAACCCTGTCTCACTCACACCATAGGGAAGAGAAGGGCCAACAGCTGAGCTCCATCAACCCATAGTACCATGAGATGGCTACCATTGTTACTGTTCAAAGCTACCAATTGTTGTGGCTATGTTACCAAGGAAGAAACAACCAATACAGTACATGTTTTTAAAAAAAAACACACACAATTCTAAGCCTTGTGATCTCAAAACCTATTGTTTTTCTATTAGAACAAGGACAAGGGCATAGCCTTCCCACCAAGGATAAGAATGGCATGGATCATTTCACTCCTGGAAATGACTGTGGATACAATACACCCAAGGAAATTAGGAAATAGTAACTTTGAAAAAGTATAGTTTTTGTACATAGAAACAAACTGCTATTTATTTGCTCTTTGTAAGGCATATGAATATGAAAGATTCTCAAGAAGCAACTTAGCAATGTGTGTTAGACATCCTGCACACACTCAGCACAGTTAGCCATAGTGGTCCATACCTGTAATCCCAGCTTCTCAAGAGGCTGAAGCAGGAGAATAACAAGTTTGAGGCCAATCCGAACAACTTAGCAAGACATTTTCTCAAAATGAAATAGCAAAAGAGCTAGGGATGTCCCTCAGTAGTAGAGCATTCTTCAAGCCCCATTACCACAAAAAATGTCTCATCCTCCTGGACCATTTCAAGACACTATTATAGTTATAGTAATCATATACAATGATTTTTTCTATACAAATATTTAACATAGTTCTCCTTGTAATGTCACACGCATGAGAAAAAGAATAACTTAAAATATCCGACAATAGGGGATTTGGGTACGTAAATTACACTGTATTCACGTAGTGGAAAATCATTACACTGACACTAAAAGCAACATAAAAGAAATCAGTAAATGTCAGAGAAGTACATTCACTGTCTTGTTTTGTTTTGTTTTGTTTTGTTTTGTTTTGTTTTGTTTTGTTTTTTGAAAGTACCGGGGATTGAACCTGGGCCCTTGTGTCTCCTGAGCTAAATCCCCAGCCCCAGAAGCACATTTACTATTAAGAGAAAGAAGCCACATATGAAAAATAATAATTCATTTCCATTGTCCTTTTTACACAACAATCATACTACCAACATAAGACTACATGGCAATATTCGCGAAGAATATAACATCGAAATAAGTAATGACTGTGGGCAGCGTGATTAGTTTCACTTTATTTAAGTCATTTAATGTTCACTGAGCATTTCTTCAATCAACAGGAGATAAGAAGTATGGGGAGGGAAGGAAGGAAAGAAGATGGCAAAATAAATTAAAATGCTTTACGTACATGTACGAACTCCATCCAAGGAATTTAAGCATTCTACGCTACAAACATGTATTAATAAAAACTTTTAAGAATATAAAAGTAATCCACTATTATAAGGTATTACAACTTTTAAATGAGCAACTCTGAGTTTTCTGGGATGGTAAAAAAGCAGCCCTGCCATTCTGAAATACCAGTCGTGTATATTGGTGACTAATTCTAGGCCTATCCTAGGACACCTCCTGGGCCCTCCTATACCAGAGCAGTCTGCAGTTTGGCTTTTGCCATATGCGTCAGGTGAGAGATTGCACGGTGTTCTCTATAGGAGGCAGATGCAGTGAACATCTAGTTTTAGTTCGTCTTGGAAGTGATGAGAACATATGGCTGCATTACACCCTGTACACTCGGGCAGCAGAGGTTTTGCAGCAATCTGAAATGACCCTCCTGCGAGCAGAAATGGGGTCTGCAGCATGAGTTCTATCATGGTATGAACAGCAGACAATAGCCTTTGGCTCCCTCTAACAAGATCAGTGAGCTGGGCTCTTCAAATGGTCTAAATTTATATTGCACACTAGACTCTGTGAATAAATAACACGGAAATTCTTTTGTTGGCTTAAAAATAATCTATACAAATTCTATCTTAATAATAGGTCTCTCAATAGGCCATCCAAGTGCCAGCGGGCAGACAGAAGCCAGAACAGAGGATGGGGACAGGATCTCAGAATTTGGAGTGTCGGTAATGAAATGCTACACCTGCTCCCTCTCAAAGTGGAATTGATTGGATAAAAATTTAGTACACAAGGGTCACCCTGTGCTCGTGTCCCCACCTTTCTGCATCTATAGATTAAGGACCTATTTCCTCAGAGCCTGCAAGATGTTTTGCATTTCTACAGATAAGCAGTGACCTGGAAGAGAAGAGGAGCTCAGAGCTAGAAAAATAAGCAAATGAGGTAGGATGAAGATAACCCTTGGCCTCTCTGACGATTACTATTCATTCGGTGTAACATGAACCCCTTTCCACAGGCACAAAAGCACGAGGGGAATTTATCTGCCCACATAACTGAAAAGCTCAGAGACTGCAGACATGGTTTTATCAGGGGCTGAAATAACATTAACAAGATCTAATTTCTCTCTCTTTAAATTGCATGTTGAAAGGAAGACCCTTCACCTTTTTTTTAAAACCTCTTGCCTCAGAGTCTAAAGTGAACTGTAATATCCTCAGAACTTGCCTCTTCCTGCTTTCAAATTCCCTATGAAAAGAAGAAGAATTTCTTGCCTGAAGGGGCAGCAGAAAGCTCCTGGAGCCTCTCTGGCTCTGGTGAGGTCCTGGGCTGGTGCACAGACCCAGGTGGGACCTTGTTCATTCCTCCTCCTTTGTAGAGGAATAAGGACATCAGTGACACTCCACACCACGGGATAAAACGAGGGCTGCCGCCGACTCAGGGTTTACTCACGCTACACTGAGAAACGGGAGCATGCCTGGTTCGTGGCAGACTTCAGATCCAAAAAGATTTTAAAGAAAATGTAAAATATCCCTTGCAAGGCAGCCTCTTAACATGCCTGGTACCCGGAGCACCACCAGCTCTTCCTTGAAGCCTGGCCACGGGACGGGGACGGCTGCCCATCTCCTCTTGCAACTCCTGCTCTTCGTGATGTGACCCACTCACGGCCTCGCCTGCTCTCCTCACCTCATTCTCTACTGGTAGGGTGTCCTGGTGAAGGTCAGGGACTCTGTCCTTGTGACAGGAAGAGCTGTTACCTATGCTCCTTTAGTCCCAGAGGAGGCAAGATCCTTTATGTAAAAATTGATTTACTCTGCATGGTAACTCTAGGAGGTCACCTCTGCCTTTTATGCCAGGAGGAAAATAAGGATCAGAGAGATGATGAAACTTGGGCCAGATCTTATAACTACAAAGCGGAAGCAAAGGGACTAGCCACAGGACTCTTCCCTGTACAATGTTCAGTTAGTTCCTCCTTCTGGCACAGGGATCCTGCTCCACACAGCAAAATACCTACTTGCTCCCTTGGTCTCAGATCGGGTTTCCCAGGCTAGCCTCCATGGCCACACTTCCTCCCTCACAGCCATAAAAAACATGTTCAGATGCAGATCCTTCCTGAGATCCCAATGCCTCCTTTCACACTGTTCTTCCTTTCTGTGACACAAAGATTGTTGCAGGGTCCTGACTATGTTTTCTGCTTGAAGACTGCCATTTACTGTGCCTCCCGGGCCCCACACATAGTCTAGGTTCTTCATTTCATCGGGAAGCACTGTCTAGTAGTATTTACTTGTCTCACTTCCAATAAGAAGTTGCTTCCCCTAAGACAAGTGAGCCAAAAATGTACAGAAGACACACAGTACACAATGGTTCAATGAGAATGAGAGAAACGCCAATTAAGATGACACTGGGATCACTATTCATCACTGATTAGACTGACAAGTATCACAAGATGGACAGTGTATTCTGTTGGTGAGACTAAATGGAAACAAACTCTTATTTTTACTCTTTTACTGAGAATGCAAAATTGTATATCTTTATGAAAAGGAAATTGGCATTGCTTACCAAAAACATTTATGCATGGATTGTCTTTTGATCCAACAATTCCATGTGAAGGATTCTATTCCAAGTAGAAGTTGTTAAAAACACGAAAACACAAATATACAAAACTATTCACTATGGCACGAGAACTATTCACTAATAGGAAAGATTGGAAAATAGCCACATTCCATCAATAAACCAATGAGAAAAAGGAATGAAAAAGGAATACAAAATGGAATCCATTCTTATTATTTCTGCATTCTGTGGTCATAAATTTGCCTATTATTAAACTCAACATGGATAGCACTTTCATTTAGAGAACTGTATATGCAAAGATGGGCAAAAAGTTTGAGCTGTCTGATGTGCACATTCCCAGCTAGAGTCAAACCAGGTGACATTACCTGCTTGTTTCATCTCCCAAAGTATAAGTGTAAATGTCCTTTACATAGTCTATGTAATGCCACATTTGGGGTATTTGAGGGATTTCATCATTTACAATGGCCACCAAAGTGTTATCTCATGTTCCTAAGCTCACAAAGGCTGTTATATGCCTTACAGAGGGGGAAACATGTCAAAAGAGGTTTGCTCAAGTGTGAATTATAGTACCTAAATTCAACATTCATGAATTAACTATTCATTTGAAATGAGATGTTTTTAGATATACACATAAAACAAAGTGATATATATATTGCTTGGTGGAAATGTAACCAAAGGCTCATAGGAAAGTAATTACTGTATTTTCCCTGGATTTACTAATCCAGTGTTTGCAGGGACTTCATAGAACATTAACTGTTAGGAATGAAGAGAAGAGCTTATATTGCTACATACTGACATGTATGGACACGTGTGTATGTATGTATATAAATGTGTATGTGTTCACACACACACAAAAATGGTTGAATAAACAAAAACCAAAAAATAATCACCCAACAAAAGTAGTAAGAAACATATAAAGGAGAAAGAGAAATAGCAATCTTCCAATAATTTTACTTTTTGAGCATGTAGATAGTACACAAAATTACACAATCAAGTGTTTTGAAAGCAACTCTTTCAAATATAAAGCAAAATAAAGTAGAACTCAACTGTGTATCAAGTTGGTGGCAAATTATGTTAAACTGGCATATAGCAATTCTGCTGTGTATCTCTACTGGGACTAGTCAAAGATTAAAAATAACTATAAAGATGTCACACACTGTTTTCAATGATCATGTTAGTAGCTGTAGTTTTGGTGCAACAATGAAGGCTCTGCGGTTTTCAGTTTAGGTCCTTCCTTCACTGTAGTAATCCAGTTCCACATGGTAAGGTACCTACTTGTTCCCTTAATTTAGGATCTGGGATTTCTCTGACTGGGTTCCCCAGCCACATTTCCTCATGATTATAAATATACTTTTCGGCCAGATGCAGAAGGGGCAGTTTCTTCTAAAAGAAAGAAGCTTACACCTTAAATTGCAAAGTAAAAAGACCACATGAACGGTCAAAGAAATTTGCTAAGAACAGAAGTATGCTTTACTTTGTCATTACTGAGTATGTTCTAACTCAGGGCATTGTAAATCATGGATTTCCAAAGCAGGGAGAGATTGGTGGCAATTGATTCATGGGCCATGAAGAACTAGTCAGGGCCTATGCATCTATTTACCACAAAGCTTCTGATGATTTTCAGAGAAGCCCTCTAAATTCTGCAGCATCTAATTCAATTAAAGGATCACAGGTTCTACTGAGCACACATATAGCGGAGGAGCTGGTGTTCATCAGTTTGGCTCCACACTTCCTTATCAACTCAAAGAATGAGAACAAGGTCAAGGACCCTGAGTCCTGACAACACACTGCAGAATGTGAGAGCTCTGTAGGAACCCCTCCTGTTCACAGTCACTCAGAAATCCCTTCCGATCCTAGATCTGATAAGCCTTGGCTACAAACTGATTATGGTTGTGAAAGAAAAGAAGCTCAAACATGAAAGATGATTTCAAGCTAGTTCTGGTAAGCCATGAAATCATCTATAAGACAATGCCATTTCTCCCGCTACTTCACATTCTCCATCAAAAGCTGTTCTAAATCAGTGGCAAACATTAGAATCAACAAGATACTATAATAAATGTCAAGTAAATATTGGTTTACAGATATGGCCCTGGAGTGGAATCACCTATCAGATGTCTTTTCCTCTCTTCTGCCTGCCTTAACCTCACTCTTGTCTGAATTTCCGGTTCCAGAACTGAATTCTAAGAATTAACAAAGCAGGACCCTGAACCTACATACAGGAAGGTGCACCATTTGGAAGGAGAAGCCAGGTATCCTTGGTGATGCCAGGCTTCTACATTATTGATACTTAGATTCAGTTTTGGGTTACTGATCATGTTATAGGAACTACAAATACACAATCTCACGTGCCTCTCACAAGTATTCTTTGTTGATATTATCTCCCTTACCTTCTGCCATCTTTCAAATGCTGTAATTGTGCTTTGGCAATGGATACATGACTTGACTAGAGGCAATGCTACAAAACTCACTTGAACTATTCTGCAGTGGATTCAGTCAGATTCTCCTCCAAATACAATTTTTTTTTTCCTGAAACATGGTCTCGCTTTGTAGTCCAGGCTGGCCCTGAGCTCAAACTCAAACTCACATCACAGCAATCTCCTGCCTCTGCCTCCCGAATGCTGGGATTATAGGTGTGAGCCACCACACCCGGCACTGTGGTATGTGGTACTGGTTGCTGCTGGGTGTGAGTTTCCAAACCCAGTATTGTATGTGGTTACTGGGGATCGAACCCAGGTCCTTGCGCTTGCAAGACAGGCGCCAGAACCACTGAGCTAAATCCCTGGCCCCAAACATGCATTTTTTAACTAAAGCTTTATTGAAATATAATTCATGTGTCATATGATTCATCTTTTTTAAGTATACAAAGCCAGGCACAGGGACACACTCTAATTGCATCTGGGGAGACTGAGGCAGGAGAACGGAAGCTGAGCAGTAAAAGAAAGCAGCCTGGACAACTTAGAGAGACCCTGCTTCAAAGTAAAAACAATAAAAAGAACTAGGGATGTAGTTCAGTGCTCCCTGAGTTCAATCTCCCAGTACTACAAATATAGATAGATAGATAGATACATACATACATACATATCTACATATTTACATACATAGATGAAATATTCATTTCAACAGTTTTTACTATACTCAAAGTACTGAATAATCATCCTCAATCTCTAATTCCATAATATTTTCTTTACTCTTGAAATAAATGCCATTTCCATCAGCACTCACCTTTTATTTTCCCTACCCAAGCCTCTGGCAAGTGTAAATCCACTTTATATATCTACAGATTTTCCTATTCTGGATATTTCATAAAAATGGAATCATGAACTCCTGTTCTTCTGTGTCTGGTTTCTTTCATTTAGCAGAATGATATTTTCAATGATGTAGCATGTATAAGTGTTTAATTTTTTTACAGCTGGATGATATTCTATTATATGGATATACCAGAGTTTGTGAAATTCATTAATTTATGAATGAATATCTGAGTTGTTTCTACTTTCTGGCTATCACGAGTAATACACCATGAAACACAAGTTTTTTGTGCGGACACATTTTCAATTTTTGTGAACATACACCTAGAAGCAAAGTTTAGGGGTTACATGGCAACTGTATTTATTTTTAAGGAACTGCCAGAGTTGTTTCCAACATGGTTTTTCACTTGGTGGCAATCTGTGAGGGTTCCAGCTTTCCTGTGTCCTCTCCCGTGCGTGTCATTGTCTTTTCTACTTCGCTCAGCCTTGCAGCTATGAAATGGTACCATAATGTAGCTTTGGTTTGCATTTTCCTAGTCACTAAGGATGTTGAACATTTTCATCATGTGCTTTTGGCTCTTTACATATCTTTCTTGGAGATAATTCAATTCAAATAATTTGCCTATTTTAATACTGGGTTGTCTTTTTATTAATCAGTTGTTAAGAGTTCTTTAAAAATTCTAGTTATAAACATCTTATTATTTGCAAACATATTCTTCCATTTTGTAAGATGTGTTCTTATTTCTTTGAAGGTGTCCTTTGAAGTAAAAAGTTCTTAGTTTTTAATGAAGTCCAGTTTATTTATTGTCTCCTTGTTTCTTGTTCTTCAACATCATATTTAAGAAATGCCAGCAGAGGCTGGGGATTTAGCTCACTGGTACTGTGCCTACCTTGCAAGCACAAAGGCCCAAGTTCTATCCCCAGTACCGCCAAAAAAGAAGAGAAAGAAATGCCACCAGATCAATTGTCATAAAGATGTCTTGCTGTTTTCTTCTGAGGGTTTTGTCATTTAACTCTTAGACTTAATCTATGATTGATTTTGGTAAATATTTCTAATATTTACATATGATCAAATGTCGTAACTTCACTTGTGTCCTTGCAGCTATCCAACTGTGCCAGTACCTTTGGATGGAAAGATTATTCTTTTCCTCCCTGAATCATCTTGGCTTCTTTGTAGGAGATGTAAGGGTTTACTTCTGGACTGTCAATTTTCTTCCATCAGTCTATAAATCTATACTTATACTAATAACATATTGTCTTGCTTACCACAGCTTCGTAGCAAATTTTTAAATAAGAAGTCTGAGTCTTTCAAGTCTCTTTAGGAGCTTTTTATATTCTGCATCTTTTGCATCTCTATATGACTATCATCCCAAATCTTGTAAAAGTGCACCTGATTTATCTTCCAGCAGGTTAAATATTTTTGTCTTAATATTTAGATCTCCAAACCTTTAGATGTTGCTTTATAGTGGTAAGAAGCATGGGTCTAGATCCAACCATCTGCGTCCGGACCTCCACTATCCCCAGCAGCACTAGCTGCAGAGGCTGTCTGTATTCAACACTCTGTGTGGGGTCCCTTTTCTCAGACGGTTCCGTGTGCCGAGGCTTGGTCTGGTCTTCTGTTCCACTGATCCCCATGTCTGCTGTTGCACTGGTTCTCTGCTGTTTTTGTCACGGTACCTGTGTAAGATAACTTGAAATCTATGACCGTGGTGTCTCCTGGCTTCCTCTTATTACCCAGGATTGCTTTTGCTATTCTGGGTCTCTTCTGCTTCCAAATCAACTTTAAGATATTTTTTGCCAGTTCTGTGAGGAATACTGTTGGTATTTTTATTAAATCTGTGTGTGTGTGTGTGTCAGTCATTATGTATCACAAACATATACTGATAACAAAAAAGCTAAATTTTTTATGAGAACTACACTAAATCTCTAGATCAATGTGAAAAATATTGTCATTTAAACAAACTCATACTCCCAATCTATAAACAGGAGATATATTCCCCTTTAGTGCTTCTTTATTTCACTGATGTTTTGTAGCCTTCAGTATATAAGTCTCATACTTCTTTGATTAATGTATTCATTTTATTGTTGATGTTTTGCAAGTGAAATTTTAATTTCCTTTTAGCTTGTTAATTGCTAGTGTAGAAAACCAAAATTGATTTTGTATATTGTTTTTATATCCTGCAACAACGTTAAAATCATTTATTAGCTTGGATAGATTTTTGTGTATGATTTCTAACTACTTACACCAAACACTCCTGAGTGAAGGCCTGAATCGGAAGGACCCATTAAAGCCAAGCTTGCCAGTATTTTTAAGCACAATGCCGCCTTACCCTTATCCTTAGCTAACGTGGACTTTGGGGTTTTGTTGATTTATTGATTTTCACCTGTTAGCGTCCACTGCCTTTCTTCTAGAAATAGTGATTTGGTTTTCCCCAAAAATACTTTTCTTTTCTCATTCTCAGTCCACAGTTCCTGGGGAACACAGCTCCGGAGATGGGTGCATAAAACCGACCTGACCTACAACTGGTTCAGGCTGGGCACATGACAGGATCAGAATCAATGAGTCCTGATCCTAGGACTTTCAAAAGACAATGACATGGTCAGCATCTTTCTTTTTCAAAGGACTTAGTCAATACACAGGAAGGCAAAGAAGAGAGATGCAGAGGATCTGATGGTATCACACTGTGCTAGAAGCTCCATCTAGCCCCTGGCTGTTCAAGTGTGTGACCCCAGACTTCTCTCGCGTGTTAGCCAGTGAAGGGCTAGCTATCTGCCTACTGCACTGATGCTGTCTCAGGCCATGTGCGAGACACCACAGATGGTTTCCTCTCAAGTCTGATGTGTCTTATCTTAAATGAATATTCTAATAATCAAGGTAAAGCAAACACTTTTTAAAATACTATCATAGTTTACTTCTCTATTCTGAGAAGGATGCTCAAATCCAAAAACCGATTTTCACTAGGGCCACACATCTGAATTATTTAGCTCTGCATCTGGAAATGCATGTTGCTTGAACTCCACGTGCAGCCCCTCAGTGGCCAATTTCATCTCTAGCAGCACAGCCTCTTCTCTCCCAGCATTTCTGCTAATGGTGGCTTTCTGCCGGACGGTCATGCACGCTCATCTCCTTAGTATTCTTTAACTAATCCCTTAGATGGAATGAGCCAGCTTGTATTTATCAAGAGGTTATTTTACAGAGAATTTTGCAAAACACCTCACAGTATTAAACCAGAAAAAAAAAATCCTTAAGTAACCAGCTCCGCAAGGGAGGCTACCTACTTTCACTCCTTCCCACAGCTCATGAACCCCAAGAATTCCAGAGACAGAAAGCTACCTTCAACTTCTAATTTAACATTCACCAATAACTGCAGAAATTTTCAACACAAAGTACTAGAAAACATCCTTTTGGGTTGATTCTTAGTAGGCAGGGGATGGGAAATTACTCCAGAAAGGAAAGTCTTTCCATTTCCCAGCTGTTGGTTCATTTAGAGAGAGGGGATTGAGGAGGTCAGAGCTTGGTCCTTCCCTCAGAGTGGGGCTGACCATTGCTTAGCACTTTTAAAATTTTGCCTCAATAAAGGTGACAATAGTGTTTAACAGCTTAGATCGGAATCATTCAAGGATGAGTCGAAACCTTGCCCAGTCATTCAGCAGAAGCACCCATGGGAAGATTACGGAAACACTCTGAGCCTTAGACTCCTCTTCCAGGACGTGGAGATAAGATCTGTGTGACACGGGATCATTTTTCATGGGACAGTGACATAACACATACTTTGTTCTTGATGCTATACAGACACCTTACACGTTATGATGTTATTTTTTTCTTTCTCCTTATTCTCAGTGAGAACAGTGGCTATAGCATCCTCCCAGGTGCCCCTGGAACCAAGCTGGCCAGAGGAGCATCCTCGCTAGACTAGAACCAGAATGAATGAAGCTGGCATTGTTTGCTCCTAGTGCTGGCAGCACAGCCCTCCAAACATCATCCATTTCTGCTCCACAAACAAGTACTGGGTTTTGCAACTGGGTTTTAAAAAGATGTGGTTTCTGTGGTCTCCTCCTACCTCCCTTTGCTTGTTTCTGAGTTTTACTAGCATCGAGGTGGCCGTCCTTCAACTTTCCAGGTCTGTCTTTGTTTTTCTCCCACTAGACAACTCTCTCCCCTGAAATCTGTCCAAAAATGACCCCCGCAAAATCATGTGTTCATTCCACTTAGAATCTTCCCAGCATGGTGACTCCTGAGCCGAAGGCATGTCTAACCCTCACAACGGAGCAGGTGATGCGGACATCAGCACCCTCCTGACAGACACTCACGAATCTGCTCTTGGAAACCAGAGCACTGAAGGACCACCGTGATGACGACAAAGCAAGGAGGGAGGGAGGGATGACGGAGCTCACTGTCCTGTGCATCCTGAAGGCCAAGGCTACTGCCACGGGCTCAACAAACATCACAAGAAAAACAAACATTATCACCTAAAAGAGGAAAGAATCCCACCAAGGCAAACTCTAGGAAAAAGGAACAGCCAGTGTTATCTTATTTCCAGCTCTTCCAGTTATGGCATTGGTCTGTCCCATTAATTACTACAGCCAAGCAAAAAGCCGGCTCTATGGGTCTGTCCAACAAGAGGTGGCCACTATTAAAATCAATGGGTTAGGGGCAGACTGTGTACATATTAAGGTGATATAATCTCACTGAAGAAGTTAGTCTGCAGCAAGGATCTGGCTGGAAAGGTCACCACGCATAGGTTTGTTTTTCAGACCTGGGTACAATGGCTGCAATCAGTGGCCAAGCTTCATAGCAGGCTTTGATGGGGTTTGTCTCAAAATGTGAAATAATGGGTTTAAGCCTCATTAAAAAGTAGACACTTTGCAATCTTTGATTCAAGGGAAGAAGGCTTATAATTGAATCACAGCTTCTTTGATGGGAGAAAATTTCATTCTCCTCTCTTATCAATAACACTTATCCAAGATCTACTATGCTCAAAGGGCTGAAAACAAGCAGAGTGGGAAATCAGGAAGACAGGGTCTGTGGGGTTTGCACATTGCTGCAGGAGACCAAACACAGCAGTATACAATTAGATATTCAGGGTTAATCCTGCCAGTGCTCCCGAGGAGAACTGTGGAGCTTTTTTCTCGGATGTATCAGGAATTTGCAGCTATCTGTATTATCAGAGAAGGGCTCCTTGAGGAAGCGTCATCCCAGCTGAATGCAAACGGAAGAACCAGCTGACAAGTGGCATGGGGAAGAGAAACATGTCCTGACAGAGAATGTGGCCTTTTCAGAGATTCCAAGTAAGTCAGGAGCAAAGTGAAAGCCAGTGTGGTCAGAGCAAGGACAGTGACAGAGAGGCACAAGGAAGGTCTTAGTCTCAGAGGCCTTTGCCCTGGTGCGAAACACGTCTGCAATGTTGGGACACGCAAGCAGGTCCATGGTGAGCTCTTGGCGCCCCACTGGGAGCAGTGAGGAGGCACCGAGGGGTTATAGGGAAGGAGCATGGTGTAGTTTAGCTGTTCAGAGAGATCACTCCAGCGACCCTGAGAAGAAGGACATGGACAGGGCTGTGGAAGGGATGTGGCTTCAAGAGATATTTGGAAAAAAGGGAATACAGAGAAAGAAAAGCCAACAATAATGAAAATCTACTGTGTATAGAGCAAAAAGATAGTAGCTGATATGAATATAATATACAACTAAGAGGAAAACGTTACTGCAGAAAAAAACCTTTGACATTGAGGAAATTTCTTTGAGCATCCTTTGGTAACACACATGAGAAGAACCAGTATGATAAACACTGGAATGTGATATTGTTATTTGACAAAACTATAGTCATGTTGGAAAAATAAATACAAGTGTATGTGGTATGTTTAAAGTCAGAGCTGGAAGGGGGGCTCTGGAGTCTTCCGTGCTGGACTTAAATCCTGAGGGCCGGCTGCACGGAGAGGGCCTAGAAGTGTGTAAAGGGCAACATCACAAAGGAGCAGAGGGAGGAGTTATATGTGTGTGTGTGTGTGTGTGTGTGTGTGTGTGTGTGTGTGTGAGAGAGAGAGAGAGAGAGAGAAACAGAGAGAGAGACAGAGACAGAGAGACAGAGAGACAGAGACAGAGAGACACAGAGACAGAATTCCAACACTCACTTTGCCCTTCACAGAACTTAGGTGGTTCTGGCTCTGCCATCACTTTTCCAGGGCTCACCTTTCTTACCTGAGAAATGGAACCAGTGCTCCGCTCAGTAAACATTAGCTCCTTGTCTCTCTGCAGCCATCATGCAGATCTGGCTAACAACTGCACCGTGATGAAATGGTAACATGGCAACAGCGGTTACTGAGCATTTGCAATGTAGCCACAACTATCTGCAGCACTTCCGTTGATTCAGTCCTTTATTCCTAATAAACAACCCTCTGTAGCAGGCACATCCTTCTACTCCGCTGGCAGATAGGTAAACTGAGGCTCCAGGAATGGGGCCACTCAAATGAGTGAAAGACACAAAAGTCAAAACCTAGTAACCTGGAAGGAGATGAAAAAAAACACATCTCCATGCACTCATGAGGCCACAACACACCGAAGCCAAGGTTGGGATTTATGTTAAACACCTTCAGTGAGTCCATCCTCGCAGTAAAGTCAGGCAGCAGAGCCCCCGCCGACTGCATAGCAGCACAGTGCCTGGAAAGTTCAGCACTGCACTGAGCCCATGACGAATGAACCCCGCTGGATGTCTTATTTCACAGCGTTCCCTCTGCTCTCCCTCCCCTTTGCTACCTTAGCAAAAAGGAACAACAACTCTAACTTATATGCCAACTAATCAAACCCTGGCATCCTGGATACTTAGCTGGATGCTGGGGACAAGTGCGGTGGTTCAACAGCACAAGATTTCACACTGAGCCAATGACAGGAAGTAAACGCGACAGTGCGGCCTCCAGCTTGGATTTCTAGGACAGGGCCTTGGGAGGGATTTGGGAAGAGCCCACATTAAGAAAAGAAACATGTCTGAATCCAACTCCTCTTTCACTCTGCTCAGGAAGGCACAAAGAAATGTTGCAAAAAGGACAGGTTGGTGCAAACCAACTATACAATGTAGGACACTCTAATCGCAGGCACTGCCTGGCTAAGAGCTCGGTTGTACCGTGACACACAGATAACTAAGCTTCCCAGGCCCCCATTGAGTCCAGAGGCCACTGAACATTGACATGCAATGCTGTTGAATGTTAATGGCTTAAATCTCCCAGGGAACTCTACGAGGGCAAGAAGTGAGTCGGTCTGGTTAGGGCTCAATTGTAGCACTTAGCTTGATGCTTTGAAAAATAACAATGGTGATCACGATAACACAGAGAAGAAGAGAAGAAAGAAGGTAGAAAGGGAACGATGCACACATCTCACATCATTAAAATGGGCCTGCCACGGTCTACACACCCACTTCGTTCTACCTATGCACTTCGTTCTCAGGGTCCCAAGGTGCAATGCCATGGTTTGGACGTGCTTTGTCTTTCCAAAGCTTCCTGCATTCGAGGATTGGTCTTTGGGATTGAGGTGGTGAGACTAAGACATGGGGCCTAGAGGAAGGTCAGACGCCTGGCCTCTCCTCACCCTTTGACTCCCTGTAACTGTATATAACCTCTCCCCTCCACATACACTCCCACCTGTTTCTTGCTATTTGTCAGGACATCCTCACCAGGGCTGAATCAATGAGAGCACCTTGGCCTTAACGTTCTATAGCTATAACCTAAATAAATCTCTTTTCTTTACATACAAAGTACACAGCCATGGAAATTTCATTACAGTAACAGAAGCAGACTAATGCAGATGTGACGGTAAGTTCTTACAAGCATTTAAGTTTGAACTCTCACAGACATGAACAGATCTCATAAACATTCATAAATATGAACAAGTTACAGAAGTAGTTTATGTGTCTGCTGTGTGCTCACTGTACAGTGTGACAGTGTACAATAGGGAGGTCCTCAGTCAGAGTCCGGAAACAAGAGGAAAAGGAGCAGTGAGGGGGAGGAGTCTGCGAGGAAGTGCGAAGCAATATGCATGGTTATTTGTGTCCAAAGTCTGTAACACTCACAAACGAATCTGACTTAGGAACATTCTCCTGAAGCAAAACTGGTTCATAAGTTGAGAACTTACCGTACTATGCTTCAAAAGTGAGGAAACCGTAAGACAGGCTGACCCCGCTATGAGGTAGGAGAGACACGATTCAAACTCAGGCCCTGACTTCAGTGTTGCTATTGGCTATACCATAATGCCTGGGTCTTAGGAGATCAGTTTATGCTTGTGAAATAAATGTTGCAGAAATTTTCACAGGGGCGAGGAATATAGTTGTTGAACAGAGTGTCTTCCTAAGAGAGTACACTGGAACTCCCAGAGGAGTTTAGTTAAACCAGCCATCCCTCTCGTAGCCGTTTTCTGACTCTACTCTTGGATGAGAATCCTTAGTGTTGTCAGTTACTATTAGTGGATCCAAGTACGTTTTCTTCTCCCTCTGTACTGGAAGGAAAAGGAAAAACTCCTTGGCAATGTTCTAGACAGGGGGTCCACAAACTCGTCTGCAAGTTTAGACAAACTCCTGGGGTTTGTGTGAGTCCTAAGGCGCATGTCCCACCTTAGATTGATTACAACTCGGGGCGTGGGGTCTGGGCACTGGACTTTCTTAACAATGACCTATGTGATTGGTCAATTAAACATTGAGAACCACTGGTCCATCTTCCTCATCCAAAAACACCCAAGGGCAGCGACTTGGGAGGCTGAGGCAGTATGGTCACAAGTTCAAAGCTAGCAATGACAAATTAATGAGATTCTGTCTCCAAATAAAAAATAAATGGGCTGGAAACACAGCTCAGTGTAAGGCTGAGTTAATCCCTGTAACACACACACACACACACACACACACACACACACACACACACACATTATAAGTAACCACTGGCTATTCCAAGTTCATCTGACTCCCCTTCCTCGGATATTATACAAAATACAGATTCAGGTATACTCATCAAGGGGGCTGAGTATTTAAAATTTTCATTTAACTAAGCCTAAATTTCATGTTCACTGGGAGATACAAAATACAACTTTTATCTTTCACGGTGCTAAAACAAAAAAATATAGTGCTAGCACAAGGAAATATTACAGAGAAAGGAAGGAGGACTGAGAAGACAGGCCTTATTAGAAGCTGAAGTGACTATGAGCAGCAAAGAAAAATGCCATAAAGGTTAAGAAGAAATAGATGCAGAAGATCAGAGAAAGCAAAGATGGTCTCGGTCTCTCTCTCTCTCTCTTTCTTTTAACGTAATTAGAGATTCATATGGAGTTGTAAGAAATAATACAGAGAAATCTCATACATCCTTCACCCCAGATTTTCCATAACTATAGTACATACCACTTCTTTTTTCTTTTTGATGAAAGGCTTTGACAATGAGCAATAGATTTCAGAAAAGGACAAAAATTAAAGTATTCCTACCAGATAATTTAATTATGGGCATAGATTAAAATTTTATTTCAAACTGGTGGGAAGGGAAGAGACTTTGTTGACCTTGGAAGGGACATTTCACAAAAACAGAGGTGAGTGAAATAATCCGTGTTTAAGTGGATGCAAGTAAAGTGGATGTCTGGTTAAGATCGTTAGATCCTTGACTGACAGGAGGCTTAAGTGGGTGGGTAGGTAGTTTCCCAGAAGAGGTCTTAATCTCATGAAAGTTTAATGCAAAACTGCTTAAGCATTTTATCACAAATCTTAATTTCCTTCCTAGTAGGAGGCTGTGAATTACATCATGAACAAACTCTTACTTCAAACCAGGTTTGGGGCAATTTTTCTTTGTCATAAGCCCAGGAAATAAGTGAAGCACAGAGAACCAAACTTGAGGTTTGGAAAGTGTGAACACAATGCCAGGGCCTGAGGTCCTACAGAAAAAGAGTGCACAAGCAGTAATCAGCCACGTGGAAACTGTAGCTTCTGGGATGACACTAATGACTCGCTCTCTGTTATCCATTATTGCCAAATTTGACTGCAGGTCTACTAACGTGTGAGTCTACAGTGTAAGTCTAGGATAGTTCTCTGTCTGGCTTTTAGCACTGAATATTTTGGCTAGAACAATGTCAGGCCCACAGGTAATGCAACATAAATATTAACTGAATAAATTTCTAAACATTCACATAACCAGAAACACAGCCTTCCCTAAACTTCAAACCTCTTGGGGGGGGGGTGTAGTTTGATTATGATGACTACAGTTCAGGAACTGATAGCTGAGGATCACATGTAATAAAATATTGATATGCACCTGTGCTACAACTATAAAAATAATTTCAGCCTCATCTTAGACAAAAACTTCTACCCAGACACATTATTATGGATCAGGAACCACTTAAGAGAGACTTGCTACAGTGATGATGATGAAGAACAAATTCATAGTCGCTGGAGACTAGAAGATGAGGATGTGACTTAAAATGGGATGGTAAGATGGAAGTTTTTGGACAGAGTGCTCTCCACCTTGATTTTGGTGGTACAAGTGGTATATAAATCTATACATCTACTGAAACTCATGGAACTATACTCTAAGTACATTATTTAAAAACAACTTCTGCCACTGAAGCCCTCGGAATAGGTATCCGTATATTCGGTGTGGGCAGTGTTTCTGGCAGACTTTCACCACTGCTGCCTCCTCTAGAACCAGGGCCCACTTCTATCCATGGTTAGTTCCTCCGGAAGGATGTTAAACCTGTGATGCTTCATCCCCACCCCCATCCTTCAGGGTGACTGATAATGGCCAGACACCAAATTAAGCCAATCAAAATTCTCTCTTAGAAAGCTGAAATTGAGATTGAAGCTGCAAGGAAATAGCCTAGAGTCGCTAGAATGGTAACAACACAATGTACAGTTGTGGGCCAGCCAGGTTCCATTATATAGATACAGAAGCTGTAGAGTAAGAGAGGTAAGGATGAAAACCCACCAAACTAGTGGAGATACAAGATGGGGGGGTGGGAGTTGAAAGGAGAGAGAAGAGAGGGGAAAGGAGGGAAAAGGAGAGAGAGGGGAAAGAGCAGAGAGAATGGGAATAAATACCAAGCATCTTGACTGATACACTAAGTTGTTTATTCTTAACTCTTCTTCTGAAGACCCATCACTATCTTACCCTTGATTTCAACGACCCATTACATGTTCTTATAATAGGGAGTCTGCCAAAAAATGCACACACACTTTAGGAAAAGAAAAACTTGTATAAGTATTTTAATACTAAATGTACTGAGACACCAAGAGATTATTAATGCAAGTTAGCTCTGGTCTCAACAATTACAAGGAGTTTTAAAATATCAATTATAAGAGTAGTTCAGGGCCGGGGAGTTAGCTCAGTGGTTCCGGCGCCTGTCTTGCAAGCGCAAGGACCCGGGTTCGATTCCCCGGTAACCACATACCTATACTGGGCGTGGAGACTCATGCCCAGCAGCAATCAGTACCACATACCACAGTGCCGGGCATGGTGGCTCATGCCTGTAATCCCAGCACTCGGGAGGCAGAGGCAGGAGGATTGCTATGATGTGAGTTTGAGGCTGAGCTCAGGGCCAGCCTGAGCCACAAAAGTGAGACCCTGTCTCAAAAAACCTTAAAAAAAAAAAAAAAAGAGTAGTTCAAAGTGGTGGCCATGAGCGTCCAGACATTTGTTCATAGGGTGAAGTATTACTCAGGAACCTTGGTCACAGAGATTGCTACACATGCATTTTCCATTTCTCTAGGGGTTAACAGTGTGGTGGGTTTTCTGCGATATGACATCCTCTAGGGTCCCCTGTATGAAGGTAACATCATCTGTTGAAAAATGCTATACTACTTTTCTTTTGTTGAAGTGTGTACACATTTTTTTATTTTTATTTTTATTTTTTTTTTTTTTAGG
>PVIR01000388.1:53185-140009 GCA_004026965.1 Petromus typicus
GCCCTGAGCTCAGCCTCAAACTCACATCACAATCCTCCTGCCTCTGCCTCCCGAGTGCTGGGATTACAGGCGTGAGCCACCACGCCTGGCACTGTGGTATGTGGTACTGGTTGCTGCTGGGTGTGGGTCTCCACACCCAGTATTGTTATGTGGTTACCGGGGAATTGAACCCGGGCCCTTGCGCTTGCAAGACAGGCGCTGGAACCACTGAGCTAACTCCCCAGCCCAACACATTTTTTTGATGCCAAGCTCAATCCTTCTGTTTCTAAAAGCAAGGACTCTAATGAAACCTTCACATAATAGCTCTGTTACTAGTGAAAATGTGGGCAATGCAAGCCCTTGTTATCTCCATTTCCTCATCTTTAAAATAAGGACAGTAGCACCTGCAAAAAAGCTGTCAGGAGCTGGGGACTTAACTCAAGTGGTACTGTGCCTACCTTGGAAGTACAGGGTCCAAGTTCGAATCCTGAAACAGCAAAAAAAAAAAAAAAAAGCAGCTGCTAAGATTAAAAGAGTCCGTGTGTAACATTTCTAAACAGAAGCCTGATGCAATGTCAGAACCCAATGTCTGCTGTTGCTGTGATTACTAACACAACTGTATCAGAATCTACGTAAATCCCCAAACTCATTTCAGAGCAGACAGTAACTAAAACTGTCAGTGTTTTCTGAGATAAGACAATAAAATATGGGAAAATATCTCATCCATCATAGAACCAAAAACTTCCCCCCAAACATTAGAAAAATCTCCTGAAATTATTCAAATATAACACAAAATTATGAACACTAAGGGTCTTATTTTATTTCCTTAAATTCTGGTAAGATTTCCTATGAAATTATATTATAAAACCAAGAAAAGAAATTCAAAACCTTTCAGAATCAAGTTTAGTCTTATTTGCTCAGATCCATGAATGAATACAGCACAGAGCTGTGGGTGACATCTTACATTTACATTGTAATTTAGTTTACAAAATACTTCCCTGAATTCTGTTTCACTGTGAAATTTATGACAGCCATTTGAAGCATGTGTTATCACTGCAATTTTATAGATGGAGATTGAGGCTCCAGCTCACCAAGCTCCTTAGTGGGCATAGGGAGGATCAACACCTTCTATTCCCCAAAATCAATGTTTGTCGCAATATTTATGTGTCCAATATGAACAGCTCCACAGACTGAGCCCAGCCCTAATATTTTCCCATTTCTCAATTTATTGCCAACTCATTTGTTCCAGGCCTGTCCATGTGGTGCTCAGAGAATCAAATGATTTTAATACACCACACTCATTTCACAGCTTGTGAAACCAAGTGTTCAACGATCCAAGTCCAAGTCCGGGTATGTGGACCAGTAAGTGTGTGAACCTGGAGAAACAACCCAAACATCTCTAAGCTATAAGTTTAGTACTTACACCAATTGTGTGGCACTGTTTCTAGGGATACTTTATTCATAACTTTGGAATTTCAATTTCTCAGCCAGGATGGGTGGCAGAGATACATAGTCCACATGGTCAAAAACTGCAAGAGCTCAGACTAAGATAAAGTCTTTTTCAGCCAAAGTCCGTCAACGAACACTCAGGTCGATTAGTGCTCTGTGAATGTTCCATGAGGATGAACTGAATATCCGACACAGAATAAGGCGGAAGACAGAACGGAGAGAGAGTGGACACAACAAATCAAACAGAGGAAATCTAGATACAGCCAATCTACTACTGGGGTTTGCCTTGGAGAAGTATCTGCAAGAGGGAGGGAAAGTAAGAGTAGTGGTATGAGTGTGCACGCATGCATGTGTGTGTGTGTGCACATAAAGTATAAAATCTCCAAAGTTCAGAGCTTTAAGGGCCAACTACATCGTCGAGAGAGCCCACCTATAGCAACACTAGGTTCCTCAAGAGAAAAGAGAAACTATGTTATTGGTTTTTCTCATCAGTAAAATCCTAGGGCGCTGCTGATCTGACGCCAGAGTTTCAGGATTACACCAGGACCGATGACAGAGAACCTCTTGCGTGAGTGACCATGTAAGAATGACAATTACCAAGGCCAAACCGAAGAGAAACTTCTGTTTTCCCTTTTTCTTTTCTTCCCACAATAAGAGGAAATAGGTCGGTCGGTTGCAGAGTATAAGCACCCGGCACTGATAAAATTTGCCACAGGAATAAGGTCTCTGAATAGGAAATGAGATATTTCCACAGGTGAGGTTTCAGAGATATTTAATTTAGATAACCAAAGGAATATGTTCTCACTTCTACTTTTAAGTAGGACAGTGGTTTATATCACACTAAACCTGCTGCCAATACATTTCTACAAAATCTGGGTAAAGGTTTTCTAAAATGATGCTTCCAGCCATTAAAGGACAATCAAGGCAGTCAGAAGTTGCCAAGTGAGAGCACAAGGAGGTGACAGTGACTTCGAGCTGGACCCACACACAAGCCAGTGTTTCTCCTGTGAAGCATCTCCCAGTCCAGAATGGATGACACAGAAGACAAACTAAAAGCAGCAGCTCAGACTTCCAGCTTTTACACCCAGCTGGTAAGAGAGAAACTGAACTTCAGAACTAACAAGGCATCTGGAACTTGTAGGTCCAAGGTCTTGGAGAGAAAGGAGAAATTCTGAGAACTGAAATTAATAATTCTACGTACAATTTTCTGTGAAAGCATTTGGAAGCTTCAGAGGCACATGCGCGCATGTGCGCATGCACACACACACACACACACACACACACACACACACACACAGGGAAAAAGCTGAAAATCCAAGGAGAAAGCATGTATTAAAATGCTAAAGAGTTAAGAGAGCAGAGACAAAATCTGGAGGTCCAAGGATGCAAAGAAAATTGGCCTACAGTGAAGAAAAACAGAATTTGAAGTGACACTATCAGTGTCACCTTTGGAGAAGGGGGTCACACCTCAAGGGTATGAACCATTTGGACACAAGAGCCAGTTCTCACGAAGTTTGAAGCCCAGTGTGATTGCTAGAAAGAAAGAAAGGATGGACAATATAAAGCACCTTACCGATAGTCCAGCTAATGAGTTATCATGTGAACCTCAAAAGAATTACTGTTATTTACAACAACAAAAAAGGGGATAGAGAATATATTATAGAATTAGAACCTTTAAGTAAAGAGCAAATGGAAATTTTAAAACTCAGAAGTACAATAACTCAGATTTATAATTCATTAATGATCTTAAAAGAATAGAAGACAGGACAAGAAAAATTAATGAAAGCTATGTAAGGAAAAGTATACAGATTGAGACATATATGGGAAATGGACT
The DNA here is from genome assembly GCA_004026965.1 of Petromus typicus. Lineage (NCBI taxonomy): Eukaryota > Metazoa > Chordata > Mammalia > Rodentia > Petromuridae > Petromus > Petromus typicus. Next base: position 56,448 of record PVIR01000388.1, read on the forward strand.
GAAAAACAGGTAAGAATATGACATAGTGAACATGGCAATCAAATTTAACCATGTGCAGTGAAAGTTTCCAAAAGAGAACAGAATGATAGAAATGAAATATTGGGAGAGATACTGACTAGAAATTTTCTAAAACTGATGGAAGAACAATGCACAGATTTCAGAAAATCTGCCTCACAAAGAAATGAACTCGAAGTAAAATATTTAGGAACATCATCACAAAGCAAAATCAAAAGAATGCATGCCAAGGGAGGCCAGAGGAAGAAAGATGTGTATCTTCCCCGGGGAATATCAGAGAGACTGACAGCAGATTTCTCAGTTGAGACAATAGAAACTTAAAGACGATGAAATGGCATTTTTACAACATCGACAGGAAGTAACTCCCATCTTCAGGTAGATGAAATTATAGAAGACAGAATGTGGGGGAGGCATGGAAAAATACAAAGAGTACCAGAAAGGAGAAATGTATAAGTAAGTCTAAATGAATATGGACTACTAAAATATTGGTGGTGTGTCTTGTTTGTTGCATATTTTAGAATTACAACATTGTACCAATGGCATAAGACACAGGAGAGGCTAAACAGAACTAAGCTATTGTAAGATTTTTAACTGAGCATAGAAAAAGTGGTTACATAAAGTAGACCTAAATAAGTTAACGATGCATACTGTAATTCTACTGAAGTCACTGAGAAAAATAAGAGAATGCATACTAATAAGCTAAAAAAAATTGGCAAGATGGAATAACAAGATATAATTAATCCAAAAGAAAACAAGCATACATAAGTGTAATGATACGTTAAACATAAATATTTTAGTAATCAACATTAAATGTCAATGGACAAAGTAATCCAATTAACAGATATTTTTAACTTGGATAAAAATAGCTAAGCACAGGTCACTTGTGAAACAGAGAGCTGTAGACTTTTAATACAAAATGTTGAAAATAATAAGATGATACATGATATATAAGAATATACAAAAGCCAATGTTGCTATACTAATAGCAGACAAAAGGCTTTACTGCAAGGCCAGAAAGATCCACACAAGAATATTTATAGACATATTTTCACAATGACCCCAAATCAATTATTCAGAAATACTGTAAGAACAAATGTGGTAGAGTCATACAGTGCAACAGTGCATAGAGATTAGGATGAGCACATTTCTAAGCACAAACTACATGTCAGAATTCAAAGATAAACTTCTGAACAACAAAAGTTAGAACTGAAAGAGTACAAGCAGTATCGTTCAATTTTTTTTAAAAAAATCCAAAGTGGAAAAAACTAATGCATGGAGGGAAAATCCAAAATAATTGAGATCTTTGCAGAAAGTTATGGCCGAGAAAGAGCAAGGAGTCTCCCGTGGCTCCGGTAATGATCAACACACTGACCTGGGGATACTGCATCCCCCTCTGAGCATTCATCAAACAGTGCACTTAGGATTTGTACATTTTCATAATGGTAAGTTTTACTTCCATTAAACGTTTTTAAATAAATGAAATGTAATCCCATTTTATGCATCAAGCTGGTGAAAAGAAATAAAATTATTAGAAATAGATCATAATTATTAATCACAAACATTTAGCTCTGTCTACACACCCACACCACTCCAAATGTCTTAAATGGGTCAACTTAATATTTACGTGAATCTTATTGCTCTAGTGACAATGTTTCTTCTTCCCCTGGAAAAACTGTGTTGGAAATTTAATCCCTAAAGCCACTTAATGGATTGCAGGTGGGACTTTGGGAAGATTTGGTGGTGAGGGCTCTGGCTTCATGAATGGATTCATGGACCGATGAAAGGAGAGAAAGCAGCTTTGTCCACTACGCCAGCACCTAGCACAAAGACCCTCACCAGGGTTGGACTTCGCAGGATCTGAACTTATGGGATAAATAAACCTCTACTTTTTTACAAGAAAATGAAAGTGAGCCTTTATTTTAACAGGTCTCGGGTATTCTTGTTAGAGCAAAATGGACTAAGACATCTATTAGCTCATTCTATTACTAGGCCCATTTCATAGAACTCAATGTACCTTTCGAGATGCGCACAGTAAAAGGCTGGATCTCTCTCCCTCCTTCTTTCCTTATCCTCTTCAGTTCTCTTTCTCTCCCTTTTTACTCTCTGTGGCACACTCAAATTATTTGGGGAGATTTTTTGTTTAATTTCAAAGTTAAAGCTACATCCTGAACCAATTAAATCAGAATCTCTAGAGTTGGATACAGGCTGAGGTATTTTTAAAGAAAAGTAGCTACCTGCTTGATTGTCATTGACAGACAGGGAAGTCAAAATTGTACCCCTCATTTATTTAGGCTCAGATATATGTAATCAACTCTAAAATTAGTGTCTAGAATTAGGGTCACAGCAAATTCCAGTGACTAGCAACTTAGGATGTCCTTCCAGCTACCCGAGACTCCATGTTAAAGGCACAACCCCAACTGTTTTACACAGGGCCAGGGACAAGGATCTGGAATCTCAGTTTCCCACCTTACTTAATTAGAAAATACCTAGACATGAGTAGTCATCTAGTCTAAGAAATAAATGCCAATGGTGGGGCTACGGGAGTAGACTTAACAACTTGCCCACCTTCCTGCGCTAGCACAAAGGCCATGTTTCAGAACTTTAGGAGCAGGTACTTCAAAGACAAAGCCTCCTTGACAGTCCCTAAGGCAGGCTTTCCTCTCTCCAGAGTGACTAAGGGACTTGATTATGCTAGAGCTTCACCATGTACATCAGGAGATTTGGAAGCCTCAAGGTGCAACAGGAAAATTTTCTAACATCATTTTTTTCTGTACTGCTGGGGATCACACACAGGGCTTCACACACACCATGCAAGTACTACATTACCTAACTGTATCCTCAGCCCTTAACATTAAAATATTATAATCCTATGGTGCTAGAAAAGCATTCTGAGAAATAATTCTCCGGAAATTCCTATTATCCAAATCTCAGCAAGAGTGAGAGAAAAGAGCATAATGTTTGCATAAGCTTCATCAGTTAAGGATGCTACAACCACTATTTCTAACTATAGAAAGAAAAAATAAACGTAGTTCTTCAAACATATACTTAAAGCTGCCGAATGGATTCTGAGTGTAAGTTAAAGCAGAAAACTCTGCAAAGTGTCTCCCTGTGACTTTCTGAGAAAGCATAAAGGTGAAATGTTTCCTTAAAGCATCCTTCCACAGATTTGCTTATTCCTAATGTTATGACTACCTGCTTCCCAATCCCCTCCAGGGTCTGCTTATCTGACATGTAAAATGTCCCACACCATGTTAACATCCAATTCCCTTCCTCACCTACTCCATGGAAATTCAAAAGAAACTGGCGAAGCCCATGCCACCTGTTATGAACAGCTTGGGACTGAACCACATCTCTGGCTGTCCCTGAAGCTGCTGGGATAAGGTAGCCATCGTTGTCTGACTGCTTCCGGCTCAGACTCCCACAATTCAGAAGAGACCCCTGAGTCTGGATCAACACACTCTGTCTGTTTTTGCACTTTGCCCATTTTAGGCTCTTAGATGGGCTTTCTGTGCTGCAGATGTTTTACTATAAGTTTGGCACAAGACATTAGTTTTATACCACTGTACAGCCAAACACCAAATAGGGAAGCACCTCACATCTAAAAATTCCATCAGTCTCTCTGCCTGACACCAATTTTTGTGGACCACCTCACTTAAACCCATTCTGGCTTTATTCACATTGTAACTCCAAAGTCCTTCCACACTCCTTGGTAGACGTCTATTCACAATCTCTTTGTTTCACTATCCCCTTCCTCATTGTACCTTGCAAACTGCCCATGCTTCAAGCCCAAACAGTCTATACTAAGCTGTTTTCCTTCTAAACAATAGAAGTTTCATGCTAAAAAGGTTTTGATTCCAAATTTAAGGGATTAATTTTTACCGTGCTTCAGTCAAGCAGCATGAGTTCTTTTTCCTTCTAAATTCAAGTAGTAGGTGGTGCCAACTTTGGCCAGGCACCGATCTCCTGGGGATACAGTGGAGGAACATGACACACAGCAAGATCCCAAGCAAGGGTTTAAGAGATGCTTGTTTAGAAAACTACAATCAATCTTCGGTAGGAATGGATGAACCGAGAACATTTTTTCCACATCTAGGACTTGGGACTCCGTTTTATACATACTAATGATTCTTTCTCTTCTTCTTAGGATGGCCACCTAGGTCCTCTCCTTCCCTAAATAGGGCATCAAATCTAGAGAAGCAATGCTCCTGATCAATTCCTACAGAATCTGCTTCATCACAATTACCGGTACTCTCCATTTCCTCCTAACAGCACACTGATTGCTGCCCACAGAAGGCTCATGGATAGCAGACAACTCTAATTCTTCTGCAAGATTAACCAGCCAACTACCAGTTCTGATTATATCAGAGAAGCAGCCTTCTACTGTATTTTTCCAAATAAAAAGTTTCTTCCTCAACTGAACTCTAATGCAAGCTAGTGAGAAAAAGTAATTCTGTTTTTTTCCTATCACAAGCAGGTGACTGGATGTCTACAGATAACTTTGCCTGGACTATAGAACATTCACTTCCACCTGCTGCAGAGGATGAATATAGTCCTCTTCTGCAGAAAGAAAAATTCAGTGGTTATCAGTTACATCGACTGCCAATTTAAGAGTTAACAAAGTCCCTAAATACTCAATGGCTTAAAACAACAAGCTTTCATTAATCCTCAAGGGTCTATGATTGAGAAAAGAAGCTCTAAACTTGGTAAAACTGAAGTCATTTCATCTGGTGACTGAAGTCAGCTGACAAAGTTAGCTGGTCCTGGTTGATTCAGGAAAGTCTTGGGCATCATGTGATTGGTCGGTTGTTGACTGGAGCAAAGCCCTGGCTGTACTGTCATTGGTAGGCTGCTGGCTGTAACAAAGCCTTACCTATATTGTGATCAGTAGGCTGGTGGCTAGGGACTGAATAACACCTATGAACTTCTACGTGTGTCGAGCTAGCTCATGCCAACTGGGCAATATTCCACGACAGTGTAAGCCACAGGGCCCGTTGAGGTCTAGTTTCAAATCAGAAGTGTTGTCACTTGTACTACATTCTAATGGGCTTAGGAATTGACAAGATGTTATGGACTAAACTGCAACCTCCACGCTAGATACACTTGTTGAATTTCTAACTCCAAATGTGGAAGAGGCAGGAGAGAGAGGACCTTTACAAAAGGAACTGAGATTAAATAAAATCATAAGGGTGAGGTCTACCCAACAGACTTAGTCTCTTTCTGAGAAGAGAACCAGAAGTTACACAGAGAAAGATGTAAAGACACAAGGAGAAGGCAACCATCTGGAGGCCAAAGAGAGAAGCCTTGGGAAAAACCAAACCTACCAACCTCTTGATCTTATACTTACCTCCACGACCATCAAGAAATGAATGTTGGGTGGTTAAGAGCCCATTCCCAGTCAGTGGTGTTTTGTTATGGCAGCTCTAACAAACTCATACGCAAGGTAAACAAGATGTGGAGGGTGGAGAAACACATTCCATGCATTTATGAAAGAAGCTACAAAGTCACATTGCAAAGAGTGAGGAAACAGAGAAGGATAAGAACTGAAGCCGGTGCTATAATCAATGGACCACATTGGCTGCAGGACCATGATCAACTCATTGTGCGTTATGACTAGACTTGACCTACAAAATATCTGTAAAAGATATCTTGGATTACAGAAAAAAAAAAAAAGGCAGCGAGTTCCCTTCTATACTGGACAAAAAAAGCCACGAAAGATGGTGGCTGCCACCCAAAATAAAAAATCAAAACAGTTCCTTTAGCTGTGTCAAGAGAGCTGGAAGCACACACGCGTGCATGTGTACACATAGACTCACACCCAAAGGAAAAACACTCAAGAAAGTGAAAAGCCTGTTATGGGACTGAAAGACACCAGTGCCCTGGTTTCTGGTGACACTGTGAAGGAGAAAAGAATTACAAGATATCATATTTCTTAAAGTATTCAATGGCCACTAAAAATCTGGTTTTTTAAAAAATTAGAATTTCAAGAGTCCCTAGTGACACAGCAAGTTTTGACACATCCACAGATCTTACCTGGTGCTTGGGAACTGTGTCCCAAAACAATGAGAAAGATCCCTCCAAATGCATCGCCCTCCTCCAGTGCGATGATCCTAATGTGCAAAAGGAATGGGGAGTGGGGTGGGGAGCCAGAGAAATATATCCCTCCACGCTATGGACTTGTACTGAAGAAAGACCAACCTAGGGCAGCAGAATAGTGAAACAGCATGAACCATTCCTAAATTTCTATCACACCAGAGTGGAGGAAGGAGAATGTGCACCATAAAATCTCCCTCTGCTGCCTCTGATCCTGTATGGCAGATGTATCTGGCACCTGGGAAATCTGGAAGCAAGAAAGCAGAACTGAAGAATGTCCTGGGCCCTGGAAGCGAGAAGGGAAAGAAAATAGAACTCTCCAGAAGCCCGGGAAGCTGGGAGCAGGTGGTAGAGCAGGAAAGCTCTCCCAGCATTCTGAAAGCTGGAAACTGTTCCTGGAGCCCAAAGACAGGCATAATCTTAGACACTTGGATTCCAAGTGTCCATTCCTACTGAAGAGATGTCCTGATCCTACATGCAAACCATTTGAAACCAAGTGTGAATCAAATCAAACAAAAGCTGGTAAAAGGCTCAGGCTGAGCACGATGACAGGTCAGATCCAATTTAGTGGTCTGACATAAGGATAGTCTGTTTAGGCGGCCCTGCTTAGAACCCCTTTGTGTCTCTAAGGATACAAGGCTTAGCATCAGCCCTGCTAGAGCACAAGCACCACCAAGACTACAGTGAAACCTTCAGTGGCCCGTCCACTCATAACTTCTTTTTGGAAAACAGCACACGCAAAGTGTCATGCCAAGTGGCATGGAGAGCCAGCATGTAAAACACTTTTCTGGAACAAGACTGTACGGACAAATAGACATTTACATATTTTGAGGTTATATGTCATCAGGGGTGCCAATCCAGAGCCTCAAATTCTTATTTAATGCCCCTGAAGCATGCAGTTGTTCCAAGGGCTTAAAACACAGGAATCTATTTCCCAAGACTGAGACAGACATCAAGGCCTCTTTGCCCGAGTACGTGGAAAAAAGAGCAAACAGCAAAAGGAACCAGCTGTGGAGGGAGCCAGGGATAGATGCCAGTGTCTCTGTCTGGATTGTTAGCAAGGAACACAATCCTTTGACACCTGAAACTTACTCTATCCTGCCTTGTAACTGCTGGGCTTTGCCTGACTTCTTCACCAAAGCCCCAAATGCCTATATCTTTCCTCACTCCTAGACATAAAAGTGCCCCTCTCTTTTTATTATAAGACAATGAAAGACCTCCAGGCTTAGTTACCAGCACCACTGGGATTCTCAGAAGGTTTGTTGAGCCAGAGAGAATATGGCATAGGGATAACAAGTTCCTTCTGATGGTGCCACATGTTCATAACTCATTCACACGTTTTCCTCTGGGCAAGGCAAAAGCAATCTGAATCATCCAATGCCGGCCTTCCTGGAATTACAAAAATAGGAGGGCATCCAGATTGGAGAACTGGTTGCCCTCCACTCCCTGGTGCCACAGCAGCTGGAAGACAGCCAGAAACGAAACCAGTTACACAGTCTCTTGAACAGAAATGGAGATTAGCAGGTGTTAAAGACAGATTAGTGGCTAAATGAGTTCCTGCCTTGCAAAATCAGCATTCTAAGAGGAAGGGTTACAGGGAGGAGTCGGACAGCTGCAGTGAGCCTTTTCTGACAAGAAAACATTTGCTGGATTTATCAGACTTTAGGAAATCCAGGAAACCAAAGTATAAAGGTAACCTGTATATGACGTTTCCCAGGCAGGTGCTCAGAACTTGTCCTGAGACCCTGTGACGTGACAGCAGGTTGGTTTTGTATTCAGGGCACCTAGTGGAGATGGAAGGGAGAAGCTGAGCATTTTTCTCTTCTTGCTTCAGGTCCTTGCTCTAATTCCAAGACTCTTGCATTTGTAGATGCCCCTCTGTCCATGCCCCTCTGTCCACTCTGAGGCTTGGTTTTCAGCTAGAGGCCGAGGGGACAATGTGGACAGGCTCTGTGAAACACCACCATTGTGGTCCATTTATTGTTGTACCTCGGGAAGTTGGGAAGTCCATGGCATGAGTAGGCCTTGGACCTGGTGAGGGACGTCTTCCTACATTCATCTCCTCCTCCTTCCCCTAGTGTCATTCACAGAGCTTGCTAGAGTTTGGGTCTCCAGTATTTCTGTGAGGTCCATGTATTGCAGGATTGGCCCAGCTGGGGGAACTATTGGGATGGACAGAACCTATCAAAATGAGACCTTGTGCAAGGCGCTGGGGTCTCTGGAAGAGGGATTTGGAGATGATCTGATCCTGATCCCTTCCCTCTCTTTCCTTGCTAACAGGGGCAGTGGTTTTGTTACACCAGCCACTTCGGCATCATGTGCTGTCTCCCCAGAGTCCCATAGCAACAAGGACAACTGATTATGGAATGGGTCCTTCAAGACTATAAGCCAAAACAAACCTTTTCTCTTTATAAATTATCTCAGTTCTTTTATTACAGTGACAGGTGACTAGCACAGGGCTCTACCCTCATGAACTAATTACTTCCGGTTCCATCTCCACATAGCATTAGATTCTGGATTAGATTTTAACATACAAATTCAGGATAGGGAGACACAAGCACCTAGTCCATGAAAAACACCAAGTACTGAGTCACAGCCAACTAGGTTTTTTAGAGATAAAGAAAAAATTGTTAAGCGCTTAGTACATGTCCTTTCACCATTTTATTTATTTATTTATTTATTTATTTTTATTTTATTTTTTTTTTTTTTAGGTTTTTTTGAGACAGGGTCTCGCTTTTGTGGTTCAGGCTGGCCCTGACCTCTGCCTCAAACTCACATCACAATCCTCCTGCCTCTGCCTCCCGAGTGCTGGGATTACAGGCGTGAGCCACCACACCCGGCACTGTGGTATGTGGTACTGGTTGCTGCTGGGGTGAGTCTCCACACCCAGTATTGTTATGTGGTTACCGGGGAATGGAACCCAGGCCCTTGCGCTTGCAAGACAGGCACCGGAACCACTGAGCTAACTCCCCGGCCCTTCACCATTTTATTTTTAAACCAAAGAACTGATCCACATTGCAAGATTTGGCATGGAAGAAACTAAAGATGGATTGAGTTCCTTATTTTGTTCCTTCTCTTGGTTTTTTTTTTTTTAATTTCCTCCTTAATGTTATTTCAGATTTGTTTGGGCTCAAATTATATTACATCCTTGTCATCTCCATTAGCTAAAATGTATTTATGGCTGATTATGCATGCAGAAAATAAATTAAATATCTGAATAACATTACCAGTAATTGGTGAAATTGCCTTATGTTTTCACATCCCTACAACAAAAAAGGCATCAACAAATGACCAAGAAAACAAAGAGATAATCCATTATAATTGTCCATATTACCATAGAGATAGGACAGACACAATTATGGGCAATTTGAGTGTCTAAAAATCAAGTATGATGAAAATTACATTGAAGTTAACAACAACAACAAAAATTACTTTCACTGTTGCTCCAAACAAACTGCTAGTCAGAATAAAAGAAAATAGCCCCTGCCCTGGAAACTCAGCCACTAGCTTGGAAATTCACAGAGAACTGCTGAAGTTTCAACCAAATATGCTGCTTTTGACTTGCTTGGGTGATTCTCCATGATGGGGCTTCCATTCAGACACTGGAGAAACATGTACGCTGATTCAGGAAGAGATTCACGTGTGCTTTTGTAACATCTCTGGTACAGCCTTCAATATTCATTTGTTTCAGGCCATACACTGGATCAGACTGACATAATCATTAGCGAGGCTGCTGATTTGTGTTTTATGATGATGATGAAATGTATGATTTTTAATAACCATAATAGCCGCCATGGCACAGATGCTGGGATGGATGCCAGCTCTTGCATTAGGCCAGGCTTCTGTGACCTGTTTTGTACAGGACCAGGGACCCCAAGAATCGAAATACACAGAAATACGGCTGCATGCCAGCCAATAGGAAAGGCTCTCACTATCTCAGCAACGGTGCAGACACATCATGTGACTCTGCTCAGCAGCTCAGTGTCAGCAATGGGCACACATGCACATGCACACACCCACACATGTGTGCACGCATGCGCGTGGATAAAAGACCAGCCTGCCTCTTATTTTACCTTATTTCCCAGGAGGTTTTGCTCAACACTCTACTAGATGGACTCTCTAGGAAAGTGTACTCCTGCAGGGCTCTGGCGGGCAACATGACAGGCCAAGCCAAGGCCATTTCTACAAGGAACACAACTTCTCTCTCAGAGTACTGACACCTTGAGAGCCACAATCCTTCGCGGACACAGCTACAGGGCCCCAAGCACAGCCACCACCATTTTGACTTTTAAAGTCAACACTATGTGATGTTTGAAACAGAGAAGGACTCCAAACCCATCCAACAGAATCTAAAACAAAGAGAACGGAGTCAGGATTTGTATCTGAAGACAAAGTCCTTTTCACTGATTTTCATCAAAGAGAGCATTATAAAGCTCAGTCCCAGTCTTGTCATGCTAGCTCTCAAAATCTTTCAGTAGCTCCCAATAACCAAACCTTCAACATGGTAGGAAGTTCACAGTGGAGTGTGACTTTTTACTTGCTGCTTGCACTCTACATCCAAGCGAGAATGAAATGTCTATAGTATGGACGCATCTCTAAGTTCCATCCCTCTGACTTCCATTCCACCAACTAGACAACTCATTACAATGCACAGAGTAAGTCTTGCTTTAAGATGTTCTAGTTGTCCTCAAGCAAATATTCAGGGTTTAGTTGTATACTAAGTAACAGCGCTTACTTGTATACTAGGAAAGAATTGTCCTCATGGAATGGATAATTGAATATAACCAGGTAGTTGTAAAGAAACAAAAATTGCAGCCAGATTCCCACAAATCTTTGGGAAAAATTAATATATGCTTGATGTAGTCTAAGATTATAGGATCAAAAATACAAAAATGAAAAGCCTGACCATATCAAGAACTGGTGAGGATGGAGAGTACCCAGAATCCTCATGCACCACTGTTAGGAATGGCAAATGGTTCAACCTTGTAGCAATCAACTTCACAGCTGCCCACCATACGATTCAATCATATCAGTCTGTAGTATTTACTTCCCCAAGAGAAAGAAAGTGTATTCCATATAGGCCTTCTACACAATGCTCATGAAAGTCTCACTTGTAATATCTAACAAAGGACAGACTCTAGATGTTCCAGTGAAACAGAGAGTGAATGGATACATCAGCTGTGGTATGGCGACCTTCACATACTCCTAAGCGGTAAGAAGAAATGAACCAGGGCCAGGGAGTTAGTTCAGTGGTTCCGGCGCCTGTCTTGCAAGCACAAGGGCCTGGGTTCGATCCCTGGTAACCACATATAATACTGGGTGTGGAGACTCACACCCAGCAGCAATCAGTACCACACACCACAGTGCCGGGCGTGGTGGCTCACGCCTGTAATCCCAGCACTCGGGAGGCAGAGGCAGGAGGATTGCTGTGATGTGAGTTTGAGGCAGAGGTCAGGGCCAGCCTGAACCACAAAGCGAGACCCTGTCTCAAAAAAAAGAAAAAAAAAAAAAGAAATGAACCATTGGGACACACAAAGATCAGGATGAATCTCCAGGTAATGATGCTAAGTGAAAGTAACCAGATCCTCCCCACTGAGAAAGGGAAAAACTGTGATGCAGTCCACAGAAAATGCTAGGAAGTGCCAATCAACCTTCAGTTACCAAAGCACATCAAATCCTCCTGGGAATGGAAGGAGGAGGCGCAGCAAGGAGAGATTGTAAAGGGACGCAGAGAACTTCAGAAGGTAATGGGCAAATTTACTGTTTTAATTGGCGCGCGTGTTTCAAAGCTGCATAAAAAAGTGATAATTCATCAAATCCTATATAGTTTTAAGTACGTGTGGTTTATTGCATTTCATCTACACCTCAATGAAGCTGTAAAAATAAAAAACTGAGCAAAAAAACTGTGTTTTATGAGAAAACAGTCTTTGTGATTTGGGGGAAATTACAAAAAGATATTCAGACGGTAAGATGGGGACACTCTCACTTTGGAGGTACAGAGCTGTGACAAAACATACAGTGACGATTTAAATTAGAAATACTGCAGGAGTTGACAGGTCGCCATTCATTCCCCTCCAATACTCTCCTCTACTTTGAGCTGACATTCCTCTCACTCTCACCCCTGTCTGAAGCAGTTTTTAGAGTTGTCTTTCATAGACATTTTAAGGGTGTGAGCAAAACTGTAGTGAAAGCTGCTGCTGAGTGTCACCCACAGGCAAGGTGGGCTTGAAAAACACGGCAGTGTCCTCACCCTCCTGACTCACCGGATCTGCCACACTGACTATTCTGGCTCTCCCTCTGGGTCAAAATGACCATGGAAGATAAATATCCTGTATCAACTCAGGACATTGACTCAGCCAGAACAACAGGGCGGATACATTTCACAAAAGATGACTTTCAGAGCTGCTTCATAAGGTGGCAAGAAGGGCGGGACACATGTGTTCAAAGGATGGAAGTACGTTGAGGAGGTTCAAATTGCAATGTGTCTTGCATTATAATACATTTTTAAAACTGTAAACATTCGCTGTAGCTTTCTTTTCAATCATACCTCATAAGTTCGAGATTGAGAATGATACACTTTAGAAGACAAAAACAAAACAGAAAAAGTTTCACAGTAAAGGCTGCCCATTTTTGAAACAACTGGCCTCAGTGGTAGTGAGCGCCCAGCTCTGAAGTTGTAATTTAATGATTACTAAACCCCTTGCCCTGACTGAGCAATTATCTTCCGTGACTCCCACGATGCTGATATTTACTTGTTTTACAGAGATGACACTGCTGGGGTCTATTTGCTGGTAACAAACTCCCTGCCGCAGTTGTGTATGAAAACAACCATTAGGAGTTTTCCTCAAGAATAAAAGAATGGAAAATAATTCAAAGGAATGGGACTTCAAAGAAGTGGAGTTGAAAGGAAGTCAGTTCTTCAGATACAGGAATTGTAAGAGGGTACAAAGGGAGCAGTGCGCGATGGGGGCGCCGAGTGGGAGAGGGAGCTGGGCACAGGCGCAGAAATTCTAGGACCTTGCGTGAGAATCCGAGCGTGGGGGTGCGAGTGGAGCTCCAGAGCCAGGGTCTGGGGGCCTTTCTCCACAGACGCTGTGGATTTGGTCTGCAGTAGTCGTCTGAAAGAAAAAACACACCCCTGTGTTCAAAGACATCCAATGGCTTCCAGTGACATTTCGAATTCCACTAAAATGCTTTGCCACAGTTACACAGGCACTGCAAAGTGAAAACAGTGAGGTGTGGAGACGTGGCTTCCAGAAACAGGATGGTATTAAAAGCAAAGACAACTCAAACGTGTTCCGCATGAGCATTTCACACAAGGGCATTGCTCTCAACCGTGACAGAATCTCAGCACCTCCGGAGCCATTCTCGGGTCCTGCAAAGGCCTCATTCAGCATATGGTGACCTCCAAGGGGGAGACGGGGATAAAGGCTGGAGACAGAGGGGCTCCAACCAGGAGCAGGTGTGATCCCCGCAGCCACCTGGGTGGAGCAATTAAAGGACTGAGGAAACAAGAGGTGAAGAGATGCCAAAGGGCTGGAAACTGACTTGGAGAAAAGAAGAATGAGGTCATTCTCCTCATTCCTGAAAGCTAAGGTGAGTGGAAGGTCACTTGGACCCTTCCCTTTACCTCACTTTCCCCCCTCGAACTGTAAGGGAAAGGACGTCAGTCCGGTCTGTGGGAAGGAGGCTGCCAGCACCGCGGCCTCTCCAGCCTCAGCCCTCTGACAGCAGGACTCAGGATCTGGTTTACTAACGGGCAGGGACAGGATGTCTCCACCATAAGACTCCATTGACTAGTGTCCTTCTATCTTCACCCCTCCCTCTATCTTCAGCCAACACCAACCTTATCTCTGAAGTTCCACGGTGTCTCAAGTCAGACCTGACCTACAAGTTAATAATGTTCAACTCGAAGGAGAAGCAGGGAGATGAAATCTGTCTCTGTTCAACATCCCCACATCCTTTGGGTAGGGTTTTCCCATCATAATGGCCAATGATCCAACACCCCAGACAACAATGGGGAGGGCCGGGGATTTAGCTCAGTGGTTCTAGCGCCTGTCTTGCAAGCTCAAGGGCCTGGGTTCGATCCTCAGTAACCACATACTGGGTGTGGAGACTCACGCCCAGCAGTAATCAGTACCACATACCACAGTGCTGGGCGTGGTGGCTCACGCCTGTAATCCCAGCACTCGGGAGGCAGAGGCAGGAGGATTGCTGTGATGTGAGTTGCAGGCTGAGCTCAGGGCCAGCCTGAACCACAAAAGCGAGACCCTGTCTCAAAAAAACCTAAAAAAAAAAAAAAAAAGAATGGGGAATCCAGGGATTCAATCTAACTGTGATCCTGACTCCCTGAAATGAGCATCAGATCCCATCGGTTAAACGTTTATCCCACATGACCACTCCTGCTCTATATGCCAGTCTTGAGCTTCGGGCTTCCTATACTTCTGACTGACCAGCCATAAACCGGAAGTGTCCATTACCCCTCCCCCAGCCCCGCTTATGTTAGTAATTTGCTAGAGTGGCTCACAGGATTCATGGGAACCAGTTTACTGATATACTATTGCAAGGGAGTCAGATGAGGAGGTATGTAAGTCAAGGTCCAGAAGGATGCTGAGCATAAGAGCCCCAGCCCTCCTGGAGTGAGGGTGCACTATCCCCCTGGCACACAGACGTGCTCACCAATCCCCTCTGGCTGAGACCTTCTGGAAGTTCCACTGCAGCAGGCGTGACCAATGACCTGTTCAATCTCCATCTTCGGACACCCTCCACACACACACACACACACACACACACACACACACCAAAAAATGACAGGAAGTGGGGCCGAAAGTCTCAAATTTCTTCTAACTACATGGTTCGTCACTCTGGTTCCATCTTGTGCTATACAAAAGACCACTAAGGTTCTCTTCATCCACATAACTCAAGGATGGTTAGAAAGTGTTCATTATGAGTAATAAAATATGTTCCTCTAACCCTTATCACTCAGGAAACTATTAGGGTTTCAGGAGCTCTTTACCAGGAGCCAGGAGTAAAGGACCAGATACATATTTTTATTATATCAGTGTTACAGAGGCTCTCCTCAGCCTCTGAACTAGCCGTGTTCTTAGTCAAGGTTTAACCAAGTCCCTCCCTTGAGAGCATTTAGAGGGCTGTGCAGCTATCAATAAAAAGAAATCATTTGCTTTGTACGGGAGTTCATCCATCAAACCCCAAGAAAAAAAGTGACCAGTAGGACTTGCTCACCACAACCTCTTAAATAATGATAAAGAACCAAAAAGGGTGACACAAAGGAAATAACAAGTCATCTAATAAACACCACAGGCCCTCTTGTCTCTTGGCAGAAGAGACTGAGGGGTACACAGTGCTACCTCTGCTCCACATGTGAGTAACAGAACTACCAACAGTTAACTTGTAGTTAGTAGTGGGACAAAGCTAGAACAGAGAGCTCTTAAGCATTCAACTACTTCATTTCTCTAAATGTATGAAGAAATGTGCTATTATCATTGTGATCTTGAAAGGAAAACAGAATACCAAAGACAAGCGGCCAGGCACAGAGAGGGTTGTGTCTAGTGGGTGAAGCTCAAGACTCAGCCCCAGAAGACCTGGGCTCAAGACTCAGGACGACCATGAAGGTCCACCTTCTCCTTCTGGCAAACTCAGTGACGACAAGATCATGCATATGGAAAGTATGTTACACATGCAAGCTCTGTCTGGACAGTACACATTTTATTTGGCGGCAGTTTGTGACTGTTACAATTGAGTTGATGCAGTAGTTTTTTTTGTTTTTTTGTCTTTTTAATCTAGAGTGCTTTTGTCCTCAAGGCAAGAGGGACAATGTCCAGAGACATCTTGGCTGTTCCAACTTTGGAAGGAAGCCTTACTGACTGCTAGTCAATAGAGGCCGAGAATGCTGCTTCACGTCCTGCACTGCACACGGCGGCCTCCTGTAATGGAAACGCCCAGTGCCAATGTCAAGAACACCCAGGCTGAACATGTCGGTTTGAAATGAACTCATGCCTTGTAACAATTCAGGAGCAGAATCGGTGCTCAATAAATATTTATTGAATATATGAATAAAGAAAGAAGTAATCAATTCTATAGTGTGGTTGATGTAAGACAGCAATGTCAGAATAACTAGACAGGTTACAAATAGGCCAGGAAGGCCAGGGAAGTGCTACATCCCTGCTACTCAAAATGTGCTCCACAGAGCAGCAGCCACACTGTCTCCCGTGCACCTGTCCTACTAGACCCAGACGCTATCCGAGCCCTAGGAAATCAGAACCTGGATAGGAAAGAGATTCCCAGGCCATTCACAGGCACCGTAACGCTGCTCTGCAGTGTTTTTAAAGTTTGAGAAACACTGTAAGTGTCCACCCTCTGCGGCAAGTTAATCCCAACAGCACTGTTTTCTTCGGATTGACTAGTACGGACAGGTCTCCTGAAGGTCGACCAGGCTAAAGTTTCCATCTTGGCGACAGAGCCTGGCTTTATCCACAAGTAGCATTTTCACCCGATTCTCTCCATTGGACAACAGAGTCCACAGGCCAGGCTCCAGCAGCTCTTCCTTCTTTCTTCAAACAGTAGGAGGCTGACTGTAATGAAATATGGCACATCATCAATACTCCCTGTGCAGAAACTGCGTAGAACGCCACGCCGAAAGATTCCTCGAGGAAGAAAGGAAAATTCTGCTGCAACTTTTATTTGGACTTTGATTGCTTCATTGACTTTTACCCTCCAGGTGAAGGGGCGGCCAAGAAAACTGCATCCTGTGGGCTGCTGTGAGCTTATATCCTTGGCTCTGAATGCGGCAGGGAGGAAAAGGTGTAGGTGTTCTGCCTCAGCCTCAAAACTGAACAATGCCCTCCAAAGAGAATTATCATATGCCTCCTTCAAAGAATAACAGGACACCAGAACTCATTAGCTACCGAGTAACATTAGTATCAAGGCACCATTCTATTTCATTCATTTAGCACTTGCATACCAAATGAGGCAGGAACTATCAATTCCTCCATTTTAGTTTTTGATTTATTTTGTTTTAGTTTTTTTTAGACAGGGAGAGTCTTGCTTTGTAGTTCAGCCTGGCCCTGAACTCACTAGATAGCCCAGGCTACCATCCAACTCTCAGCAATCTTCCTGCGTCTGCCTTGGAGCGCTGGGATTATGAGCGTGAGTCACCACGCCTGCCACTGTGATACATGGTACAGGGGATCCAACTCAGGACCTAGCATTCGCTAGGCAGACACCAGAACCACTGAGCTAAAGCCCCAGACTAATTCCTCCATTTTATAAAGAAGGAAACTTCAGCCTAAACAAACTTTCCCAGGGTCAGGAAATAAGAAAGTGAATAAAGCCAAGATTTGAACCCAGGAATTCTGACTTCAGAGTCAATATTCCTGGGCCGGGTGTGGTGGTGCATCCCTGAAATCCCAGCACTCTGGAGGCAGAGCCAAGAGGACTGATACATGTTTGAGGCCAGCCTGAGGTCCATAGTGAGTTCTGGGCCAGCCTGAACTACAAAAGGAGATACTATCTCAAAAAAATAAACAAACAAGCAAAAACAAAGTTAATATTCTTAGCCTCTCAACTAGACATATTATTTATACTTTAGTTGTACGAGAATCAATAAATTGAAATTCTGCCCTCAGGAAATACCCAGCCTGGTAAAGGGAGCTAGACTGTCAGCTCCAACACACGGTACCAGGACTTAGAGCAAAGCTGTTGTGTTTCCTCTGTCTGTGCTATCACGTCTTCCTTTCTCTTCTGCCCTCAGTCTAATCTGAGTCAATGGTCTGGAACCAAGAAATATGTCAGAGCATGTCAGGCACCTTCTAGTTAATGGCTGAAAGAATAAATAGATAAACTACTTGACAGGTAAATGAACACGACTCTGCAGTGAGGCCTTGAGAAAGGAAGGCATCCCAAAGGGTCACAAGTCCTAGTACAAATACAAACGTCTGCCTTTTTCTTTCCATCCAGAACATCCCCAGAGCCTTGTCCTTCCTGTGGGATTGCTTCTCTCCCAGCTCTACCCGTGGTTCCTCTGGAGCTCTGACGGCCTTGCACTGTGTTCCACACCCAGCCAACTCTGCGGAGGTGCGCCAAGCCAAGGAGCTCCTTCTTTAGGAACGCTGGGATCAAGAGGAAGGAAATCAGATAAGCTCCCCAGGTAGGTACAGATGTGTAATGGGAAAAAAGGGATCCACTGGCACCCACATTTTCGACCACAGGGAGGCAGCTTGTATTCACCAGGAGGCCTGCATAAAGCTGTATGCCAATATGCAGCCAAGAGCCAAAGATGAGAGAGCAAGAGAAATCACTTCTGACAACATTCAAGTCTCTGTTTCCAGACATTTATATCTCTCTGGACTGTCGTTTCCCCTCTGTAAAATGTGAAGACAGGGGAGGGAAATAATTTCCCCCTAAAAGGCTATGGTCCCACTCTTGTTGGAAGAAGAAAGGGCTCCAGCCAGTCAACAGTGGCCAACCAACAAAGGAAGTTGACCCCCTTCCTTTCCTCACACTCAGATCCCGGCAGGAGGGATCAAAGGCCAGATGAAGAAATCCAGTTCTTCCTGGGCTCGCCTTCTGCTAACAGCCTTCTGAGTGAGACCTGGCCACAGGTGAGTGTCCTTGCTGGTGATAACAGACAGGTAGGTCTCTATCACCTCAGGGGTGCCTCACTTTTCTTTTGAACAAAATGGTGCACTGAATCCACACACAGCTCCTCCTGCAGTCTGGGGCACCACGACACGTGTCAGGAACCACTTCTCAAGTTCTGCTCCTCAGAGGTCTCCTCATTCAAATTTTCTTCTCACAGGGCTAGAAGATCTGGTTTAAACAAGGTGGTTTTCCTTGATCACACAGAACTACACAGCTTTTCAGTGAGTTCCAAGAACGGGGCGGCTGGAAGGAAAAGCCCTGAAAATCCTCTCTCCCTGTTTTCAGATCTTGCTCTGAGCATGTTCCGAGGTCAGAGGGAGGTGTGGAGGCAAAAGCAGACGGTCCTCCTACAGGCCTCTACCGCTGCTGCTCTGAAAATCAGAGTTCTGCATATAATATCTGATATATTCTGACATTTCCCATCTTATTTCCTTATAAAAGACAAGTGTGCCCCCAAATTAATGCCAGTATCTCCGAATAGGCCCCAATCTGGCACATTCACAAAGCCCTTTCCAACTGGGATTTGCCTCAAATGACTTCTCCACGTCCAAGGTCACGATGTTGATGGGAACAGACATGTTTAATTTCAGCTCCACATAGATAGCTAACAGAAGGTATTTTTTAAAAAGAGTTCCATTTCTGAAATCTTTCAGTGGCAACGTGTACATTTCAGGACTTTCGCAGGGAAGTGACGCAGGGGGTAAACAGAAGGCGGGGCAGCATGGGGTCCCTTTTCCCACATCGCTGCGATGAATGAGCCCGCTCCTTCCACTCAACACCTTTCCAAAAATATCAGCTTGTGAACAGGATCCAATTCAAAAACCGCACAGGCTCACCCCAGATCTCCAAGTCCCCCCACACGTCAAGCCATCCACCAAAACTGCCTTCTCGCCACAGATTCTCCGAGAACAACCAGCACTCCTTCTGATAAATGCCCTTTGCTAAGACGCAGGTCAGTGTAATTTCTGGAAAGGTTAGGAGGCGTGCCTGCTCGGAGAGGCCCTGCTTATTATTTTGAATGCCACCCACCCCATTCCCTAACGTTTGCGGAGTTATTTACAGTTGATTCCACCACACCTGCCTGTACGTGACCCGCCTCCTCTCTCCTCTCATCACCATCTCTCCAAGCCTTGAGAGGGAATCTGCTGGCCCAAAATCCTGCCCTTCAGAGCCAGGGTGGCCTCTCACCTGAGAGAAGGGAGCCATCCTGATGGGTAATTTTTCCTCTAAGTCATCGATCAAATGCTCCTGTTTTGAGGTGTGTAGGATTAACTGCATCCATGTGGCTGCAGATGTTTAGTGCATTTTCAATTTGCTCAGCCAGATTAAAATCCCAATACTACGTTTTACTCTTACAAGCTAGCGAGCTCCCAAAAGTCTTCATTTCTCCTCTGAATATTACCGGGGCATCAGTCCAAATGGGTAATTTTAAATGGGTAAATTTAAATAAACTTTTCAGAAACAAGTATTTACACCATCAGTTTGATGAAATTATAATAAAAAGGGTATTAATAACAACACAAGATTATCTATTTAGTCTCTACTGAGTGGCAAAATGATGAACAGTATTCAACCACACATATAACTATACACACATACATAGGAGTAGAGTTTTGAACATGATTCATATAGAGATCATACACAAATACAGATATATGTGCTTAACTCACATCATCCCTACACATTAGGTATGAGAACATTATTCTTTCTTTACAAATAAGAAAGGTGATATTCCTCAGAAAAAGGACTAATATCTAGAATAAAGAACTCCCCCAAATTGTATCACTTAACATAAAAGACCCAGTCCAGAAACAAGCAAGTGAAATGAACAGACATTTCTCATAAGTATAAATGGTCAACAAACATTAAAAAAAAAGGTTAACAACTCTGCCCATTAGAGAAACGCAAATTAAAACAACTGAGATTCCACTTTACACCAGAAAGAAGAGCAACCATCAGGACGTCAAAGAACAACAAATGCTGCGTGTGTGTGGTGAAAAAGCAGTCCTATGCCTTGTCTGTGGGAGTGGAAACTACGACGACCATTACAGACATGAGTGTGGAGATTTCTGAAACAGTTAAAATGAGAAATTCCACTTGACCCAATTATTCTCCTTCTAGGTACTCCCCGAAGGAGTAAAAGACATCATATTACAGTGATACATCATACCAATATTTATAGCTGCACAATTCATAATAGTGAAATCCTGGAAGCAGACTATATACCTATCAACACAGAGATGGATAAACAAAGTGCACTATCTCTACACATAGTGGAATACTGCTCAGTTATAAAGAAGGGTAAGTTTGAGACATCTGTAGGAGAATTGACACATCTGGAAAATATAACAGTGAATGAAATAAAGCAGACAGACAAGCTTAAGGACTGAATGGTACCTCTCATGTAAGAAAGGCAAATCACAAAGACCAAAATAAAGGATAGACAGAAAAAAGGAAGTAGATCTCTTACAAACAGAAAGGCGACCAAAGGGAGGGAGGAGTAAGAATATGCCATGTACAAGAATCTAATAACAACAAATTAATGTAAACCTTATCTGTCATAAATATGAGCTACTAATGTCTACAATAATAATGCAAGTGAGGCGATTTAGAGGTGGAGGGAAGGAGGTTGGGAGGGAGGGAGGTGGGCGGAAAGGGGACTAAAGAAAAGAAACACTTTTTTATGCATATATACCTGCTCCCCATGATGAATGTAAACTTCATATACAGCAAGCATGTACTAATAAAAAAAATTTGGCAAGACATGGTGGTACACACTTATAATTCCAGCAGTCAGGAGGCTGAGACAGGAGGGTTGCTGCGAGCTTGAGGTTAGCCATGACTGCATAATGAGTTCAAGACCAGCCTGAGCTATATAGCAAGACTTCGACTAAAAATAATTTTTTTAAATAAACGTAAGAGAAAAAAAATAAATACAAAAGTAGAAGCTGAGAACTTCCCTGACTTTCCTGAGACCACACAGTCACTATGGAGCAAGGATCAGATTTCCAGACAGTCTGCACTTGGACCCAGACCCCTGCTTGTTAATCACAGTAGGCTGAGAAGCGTGGCCTTGCAGCCAGCATCCCCAAAAGTGTGACTGAACAAGGCGGCTCCAAAAATTCCACTGTCGGAACTTCTGGCCTGGAATAAGAAATTCTGGAGGTGGAGCGAACCTCAGAGGCCTTGGTCTCAGGGCCCACCATGGTTGCATATGCTGACAATGGGCTCAGACTAACCCACATTTGAATTCAGCTTCCTTTACTTATTAGCTATAGCGTATTGGACAATCACTTGACTTCTCTGAACCCTCATTCCTCATCTTAAACATAAGAGGGGAACTCAATAATGCCCACTTGACAGTCCTATGGTGGAGGAAAAAATGAGGTGCTATGTTTTAAATTCTGATGGCTAGAGCTACAATACACAAATGGTGGATACCATTATTCTGAGCCATCGTTTTAGGAGTGGTCAGAGCCTTGACTGCAAATCCTTAATAACAGAATGTGAGACAATTGCTACTGGGACAGACTGGTCACCCTCTAACTCCATCCATATCCAGAGTGTCACCTCCTCCTCCCCTTTTGCACAGATGCCATTATCCAGATTGTGAAAAGCAGACAACTGAAAGGTTATCTGTCTGGCTGCTGAGTTCCCCAGGGAAACGCCAGGCTGTGCAGAACCTAGGCTGATTCTGAGATGCGTCTGACACTGGACATCAGCTGTGGGACTCTCTGCTCCTCAGTCCCTATGACTGAGAACCTCCGGCCTCGATCCACCGATCATCCTAATGATACATTGAGTGATTTCTCCCATCTTACTGCTTTAATTTCCTCCCTGCCTCTTCCCACCCCCTGCCTGCCCCCCTCTCACTATTTCAGTCAAGATCAGATCTGTCCAGGCTGGGGATTTAGTTCAGTGATTCCAGCATCTGCTTTGCAAGTGTAGGTCCTGGGTTCAATCCCCAGTAAACACATACAACAAAGCTGGGTGTGGTGACTCACACCTGTAATCCCAGCACTCAGGAGGCAGAGGAAGGAGGATTGCTGAGTTTAAAACAGAGTTCAGGACCAGCCTGAACTACAAAGTAAGACCCTGTTTCAAAAACCTGAAGAAGAAGAAAAAAAAAAAAAAAAGACCAGATCTGTCTGATGTTATCTGCATGTCCATTCTGCTGCTGTACCAAGGGTCCAAGGGTGTGCCAAAAGTCTTGAACTCGACATGTATTCCAAGAATATCTCTGATCTCTGAGTCCTACACCACCGGATCTAACTATTTCTTAGGAAATAACCAAGAACCACAAACTTCACCCACAAAAATTTATTCTCACACAGTTCTGAAGGTCAGACATCCAAAATCAAGTGTTTGCAGAACCATTCCACCTCAAAAGGCCCCAAGAGTTAGTCCTTCCTTCCCTTGTTGGCTGCTGGCTTCGGAACTACCTTTGCCTTTTCTTCTTCTAACTCTTCCACACACATCAACTTAGAACCTGCTCAATGATCCCAGAGAACGGCCTCTCAAGATGCAAAGACATGTTTTCAACATAAGGAAAGACTCAAGGATCTAGATAAATATATCTTGGGGGGGTCACAATTCATCCATTCCAAGATCCCAATGACTCCTGCAAGAGCGGCAGTGTGCCTTTCTTTCCCTGTTCCACTCACCTCACTCCTATAGCCAAACGAGCTGAGACAAAGCTCTCCATTTCACTACATAAGCCTCACCTCCCCACTCCCTTCCTGAAGTCCCATATTTTGCACAAACCCAATTCTGATACAGCAGGTTAGGGTGTAACATGGAAAAACAAAATGGACCTCCAAGAAGATAAAGGGCAGCTGGTCCCCATCCCACCAAGTCAGCTTCCTGTGAATTCAGCACCTGGAAAGTGCTGAATTAAAAATTCAGACAGGTTATCTATTGAAGAACTTATCAGAGATCTCAACACAGTAAGTTACGAACAGAGATTAAAAATAATTTATACTGTTTCCCACATTTACAGGGAGGCCTCTCATAGCCTCCCACAATGGCAGCTTACAACACTGGCCAGGCTGTGTCCAAAAAACAGCAATCAGGTCACTGGGGAGATGTGATCAAAACAAGGTATCATTTCACAACCACTAGAAGGACCGTGGTTAAAAAGTCAGATACTAATAAGTGCTGATGAGACTACAGAACAATGGGGACCCTCAGACTCAGTGAATGGGAATGTGAAAATAGTCTGGTCAAACGTACTCTAGAATCAGCACCTCCAACCCACAGAAAGGAAATATACATCAATGTCCATCAGTTAGTGAATGGATAAATACAATATAGTGTATTTTTGATATTATCATCCAGCGATAGGAAAGAATAAAGCACTGACACATCACTACGTGCATGTACCCCGGATACATTATGCTAAGTGAACAAAGCCAGACGCAGAAGCTCACACTCAACGGTCCCATTTATATGAGAGGCCAAAGAAACGTGTAGAGATGAAAAATGACTGATGAGTAGCTGCCAGGAGGTAGGAGCGGGAGCAGAGATTAAACGGGCATAAGCAACCTCACTCAAAGTGGTGAAAATAAAACTGGGTTGTAGAGACGGCTGCATAACAGCATATTTACCCAAAAAATCATTAAGCAGTACACTTAAAATGAGAGAATTTTATGCTATGTAAATTATATATCAATTAACTTTTTTTTTTTATAAAATGCTACTGCTGATGGATGAAATGAAAATTTATTTACCTAACAAAGTGCCTGTCAGGCTAAATAAATGCTAACCACCCTGCTCACTCAAATGAAGATGCTGAGCTACATAAGCCTCATCTCCCCACTTACTGAGAAGGACAGTTTCAAGAGTGAAGATTTCACTGCACGTGGCAAAGTTGAGCAAACTGTTTCAAGTACCTGCCTTTTGATCCTGCTTCGAGGCTGCACCGAAGTCTTTCTTACTAGAGATGCGCCCTCTGAAGAAGAACCTGCGAACCAGAAATACGTCTGAGGAATTCCCAATTGCACTCTGTGTACCCTGGACAGGGCCCAACCTTTGGAATATAGGAAAAGAGTGCAATTGATTAGGATTCTAGGACCAATGCGATAGAAGTTCTAAGGGAAAGAGATTGGGCTCTTTGATCTGCCTGGTTCCACTCTGACTTCTGTCTAATTAGCAAAGCTTTTGAGGCAGACTGATAAGCATTCAGGGCACGGCACATGTCTGGCCACTGACTAATTAATTAATTTTTGACTTTGAGCAGTGACACTTAATTTGAAAACTTTCTACCATCCATGGATGAACGTGGAAAAGTAGGGCAGATTTTTAAAAATATTCCAAAAGTGCCATTTCAAGTCCGGTAGGCTTCTAAGAGGACAAAATGGGTCAATGCGTTGAATACAGAGACGGACGGGGGAGAGGAAAGCCCATGAGTGCGCACAGGGACGATTTCGGTGGACGGTGCTCAAGTGTGAAGCCTGAGGGCAACAGCCCGGGAGCCAAAGGCAGCCTGGCGCCACAAGCAGTGCTGCTGGATGCCAGCCGTGCCCACCTCTCCATGCACTATCTGGAGCTGGCTACACGCCGCAGGGCAGAGCTCAGTGGGCACCCCAGGGCTGCACGGTGCATCAAGCAGAAACACTGTTCACCTCTTTTGGTGGAAAAAACTGCCCATCCCTGAGAACAAGGATGAGAAACGATTTGATACTAGACTTACTTCTCTCCAGCCTCCTGGCACGGTGCTGCCCTCTAGGTCAGCGCTGAGTGGCCCTGTGGGGAGGGATTCCTTCAGGGGGTCAAAGCCGTTGGGAACAGTCTTTGTTTGAGAGCGACAGATCTGACCTTCCTCTCTGTGCAAACTCTACAGTCCAGACTTAGAGAGAAGCCTTCCTATGAAACTCCCACCAAAGGTCCAAATATCAGGCCACAAAATTTAACAAACCTATACCAGAGTTAAGGACTTCAAAAAATTGTTCAGAGAGAAAGTCACTGCTGTCACTAAAGTTCTGGCCTCTCTAACAGAAACTCTAAAAATTAAGGTCTCTATCCGCCCCCCCACACCTCCATTCCAGATACAAAAAGAAAGGACTCCCCCGTCCCGCCAAGGCCTTCCTGTTTTCCATCCCAGGCTGGCTGACCACAGGAATGGCACTCTCTTTTGGAAGACACCCCAAGGGCAACCACACAGCAGGCTCCGCCTTCAAGGGACAGAGCCCACCCGAGCCTTTGCTGCGCAATTCTGAGAGCTGGTGTTGTTCCCTGACCTGGAAGGACAATGCCAAGGGCAGCCTAACTCAGGGTCCAAGGCCAGTTGCTAGGAGCTGGCCTAGTCCTAGCTCCCTCTCAGCAAGACTATTCTCTGATAACCAGCAAACTTTAGGAAAAGGAGCATAGGTTTCCTCACTAGCAATTAGTTCCAAGTACTTTTCAGCCCGAATCATTTCAGACAACAGTGTATTTCCTCCACCTCCACAAAGGCACAGGCCTACTAGAAATAATCTCAATTTCCACCCCTAAAATAGAACTCTGAGGACATCAGGCCCCTTCTGCATTGACCAAGGTTACGAGGAGTTCATTACTTTTGCTCAAATTAGGGAGCAAAGGAGAGAACACACCTCCTCCTGACAGGTACACTGGTTCAGTGCACCTGACTGAGCACAGAGCCTGAGACTCAGAATCAAGCGCCCCAGGCCAGGGATTTAGCTCAGCGTTCAGCCGTCGGCCTTGCAAGTGCAAGGTCCCTAGTTTGACCCCATAATCACATACTACTATAATGCCAGGTGCAGTGAGTTGCAACCATCCGCAATCAGTATCACACACCACAATCCCAGGTGTGGTGGCTCACGCCTACAATCCCAGCACTCAAGAGGCAGACGTAGGAGGATTGCTGTGAGTTTGAGGCTGGCCTGGGCTACATAGTGAACTCAGGGCCAGCATAAACTACAAAAGGGAGGCCTTGTCTCAATAAATACATACATACATACATACATACATACAGTGCCTCTCAAAGGGTGAATATACCCCATAATGATGCTCAAGGTTAGGTTGCAACATAACTATAGTGCAGGGAGCAACAAGCACAGCTGTCCATGACAATACCCAGTTTACACAAGCAATACTGGTGTTTTCTTTTATACCTCTTTAACTTAAGGGCTCATCTCAACAGGTCCTTATAGATACATGCTGCCTGCAAAAATTTAAATGAATGTCCATCCCTGCAAGGGAGGTGAAAACTGAGATTTCCAACAAAAAAACTTGAAAGTCCTAAATTGAGTCCACAACTCAGCCAGAGGATAGCTGCTTGGTCTCCCTCTGGTTTTCATCTATGAACAAGAGGTGTCAACATAGGTGTTAGCACTCAAAGATCTTTAAAAATCTCTATTAGAAAATATGGTGTGATCACAAAACATAAAGTGACCTATTAGGCAGTAGTCATATAAAAAGAAGTGGCAAACAGCATTATTCGCACACCTATGGGAAGCCGCTTCTCTTGTCCTTGCCATTTCTGGCCACAGCAACATCCAACAAAGATCTGAGAAGGGCCATTACTTGTCCCCAGTTTTCCCAAAAGGTCATTCAAGCAATAAAGGATTTCCAATGTGGAAGCTAATTAGGTCTCAAAGCCGTTCCAACCCAACTGATCAATTAAACTAAGTACTAAACACTCTGGCCCTTAAAGTGTATAAAACTGAATTATACTTATGCTTTGCCGTCGCAGGATGGTAATGTACTGCTTAAGGAATTGGTCATACAAGCTGGGGAGTAAAAAAAAAAATGTGTTTCAATCACTACCCTGCCTGGCGATAAGGCAGTAGCTAGATGTGTCTGAATAGGAGTTTTAATTTCTTGCAAGAGTGAAAGGAAGGGCCTCCAATGCAAGTTTTTGTGTGCCTTATCCGGCTGCTTGAAAGACATCTGCGGAAGCCCGGATCTCAACCAGGCGGCCTCGACGGTGCCTTCCACGGCAGGAACGTGCAAGCAGACAGCGGTGACGGTGCCAGATGTGAGAGCCAAACGCGAAGCTCATTTTTCTTTGTCAAATGCTCCTCGCTTTTGGAGGAGGTGGAAGACATCGACGCAGGAGTTTTCTGAGAAACCCATTCAAGCATAGACTCTGCGCCCCTCCCCTAAAAGGCAAGTCATTACAAAGATGTATTTCTGAAAGCGGCTTCTCTGCATGTAATGTCAATGTCAACACACGGGGAGGGAGGCAGAGGCGAGGAGGAGCCTGGGAGGGGAGATGCCTCCCAGGGCTGGTTTAAGGGATGATCAATGCACATGTCAGGAGCGGTGATAAGACCGCTGAACTTACCGAGGACTGACGCTCTGCTGACAGAGTTCACATGTGGCCGGGAGATAAGAGGCACCGGGGTCTCCTCTCTGCTCTCCTCTCCCAGAAGACCCTGCTTTAATTTCCCACTTTGCATGTTACATTTTCAGTCCCAGTGGAGACCCTCCAGCCTCGTTCAGTTCTTTTCCTAATTTCCCTGTAAATGTTTCCAGGAGACTGATTAGCAGATGATGACCTTGATGCTATTTGGGGAAATACTATTTGAGTTCATGTCAGGATCCAAAATGCGAGGGAAGGTTCTGGAAAACACTCTGAGTCCTGCACACTGGAGTGGAGAGAGGGCAGAACAGGGTGTTGAAACTGCATGTCACTCGGTGACTTTGTGTAGTCACATCACCTCCCAAGAGTGAAGGACGCGGACCGTGGCAGCAAAACCACCACACCCATCCACACTCCACCCCATCTGCACCCCACCCCCATCCGCACCCCGCCATCACTAGGCTACAGTTACACCGTAGGTTACGTTATATCACTGTACAAAGTCTCAGCTTGGGCTACTGCAACAGCAATGGCTGCTGCAGACCGGAGAGTTGAAACAACAGATTATTTGTTTCCTGCATTTCTGGAAAGTGGGGGACACAAGGTCACGGTGCCAGTGGAGCCAGGTCATGGCGAGGACTCTCTCTTCCTGGCTTACAGAGAGATGACAGCTCGCAGCATCATCACAGGGCAGAGAGGAAGCCCTGGTGCCTTTTCTTACAACGGTTTTCATTTGTAAGAATGTGTAAGGATAAGTGGGCAAGGGCATGCCATACTGTTTTTACGCTCCTGCTTTTGCATCGGGTGGCGCTTGACAGCGGCATCCACCATGTATTTTACTACACTCGTAAAGACACTCGTGCAAGAGGACTTCCAGAACTGCTTCAGAAAGCAGCAACAATACAGTGTGTTAGGAATGAAAGGGGATTAACAGCTATGTGTGTTTTACCATGACTTTTTTTTTTGAGACAGGGTCTCGCTTTGTGGTTCAGGCTGACCCTGCGCTCAGCCACAAACTCACATCACAGCAATCCTCCTGCCTCTGCCTTCCGAGTGCTGGGATTACAGGCGTGAGCCACCACACCTGGCACTGTGGTATGTGGCACTGATTGCTTCCGGGCCTGAGTCTCCACGCCCAGTACTGTATGTGCTTACCAAGGATCGAACCCAGGCCCTTGAGCTTGCAAGACATGTGCCGAATCACTGAGCTAACTCCCCGGCCCTTACCATGACTTTTTTTTAATTTAAGCATTCACCATATATTTTAATCACATCTCACATAAGGGCACTAATTCCAACATGGGAGCTCTAAACTCATGACGTCACGTAAACCCAACCACTTACCACAGCCCAACTCTTTTTTTTTTTTTTTTTTTGAGACAGGGTCTCGCTTTGTGGTTCAGACTGGCCCTGAGCTCAGCCTCAAACTCACATCACAGCAATCCTCCTGCCTCTGCCTCCCGGGTGCTGGGATGACAGGTGTGAGCCACCACACCCGGCACTGTGGTATGTGGTACTGGTTGCTGCTGGGCGTGAGTCTCCACACCCAGTATTGTTATGTGGTTACCGGGGAATCGAACCCGGACCCTTGTGCTTGCAAGACAAGCACCGGAACCACTGAGCTAACTCCCCGGCCCCCACAGCCCAACTCTTAATACCACCACGTTAGTGGGTAGGGTTGCAATACATGAATCTGAGGATTGTACACTTCAGTCTATGAGGGTTACCAACACTTCCTGCAAGTTCTAGAGGCCTTTGGAACCTAGCCTGGAAGGCAGATCTCTGGTACACCTCTCCCTCTATTCCCTCCAATTGAGTAACTGTTCCCCACTGCTGGCTGCTCCCCTTGGGAAAGGCTATGGTCGGTCTTTGGTTATCCTAAGCAGTGAAGATGCTCCACCCTCTCACCCTAACTTGAGTCTATACCACACCTCTTTGATCTACAACCAAGACCCCTTTGTGTCTCTTCTACTCAAGCCTAAGATGAAATTTATCCGTGTCAAGAAAGGGATTTATCTGTTTCCCTGTTCAAGGCTCCCAGCATTCTCCCATGATTAACTGGAAGTAACTGCTTGGCACTGACATTGATCCTGACTGAGGTCGTGCTGGGGCTGAGATCGGAAAAGAACTGTGATTGATTAGTGATGTCTGCCACAGAGGCAACACAAGAGACCCTGACGGACAACCCGCACTGTCACTCCTGACTGAACACCCTCAGCAGTTCTCACACAGGGAAGCATCAGAGTGGTTCAGGGAGCTTAAACTGCATGAGTGATTTATTTCTGGAATTTTCCATGTGAATTTTACTTTCTCATTAAAAACTGTATATGTTTAAGGTGTTTGATACCAAATTACGACATACACATACGTAATGATTACTACTGTCAAATAAATTGATGCGCCAATCTCTTCAGTTACCTTCTTGTGTGCACTGCAGTTTGAAGTCTCCTCTCTCAGCAAGCTGGTGACACACTACCCCATCATCTGAAGGCAAAACTTGTAAAAACCCCCAGCAGGTGCCTGAAGCCAGAGACAGTATCAAATCCTGTGGGGGTTTTTTTGTTTTGTTTTGTTTTTTAGGTTTTTTGAGACGGGGTCTCGCTTTGTGGTTCAGGCTGGCCCTGAGCTCAGCCTCCAACTCACATCACAGCAATCCTCCTGCCTCTGCCTCCCGAGTGCTGGGATTACAGGAGTGAGCCACCATGCGCGGCACTATGGTATGTGGTACTGATTGCTGCTGGTGTGAGTCTCCACACCCAGTATTGTTATGTGGTTACCAGGGAATCGAACCCGGGCCCTTGCACTTGCAAGACAGGCGCCGGAACCACTGAGCTAACTCCCCGGCCTCAAATCCTATGTTTTCCTATACACACATACTAATAGAAAAGTACAACTCCTAGTTAAAGTAAAGATAAAGATAATAAAAAGAGAACAGTTTGCTGTATTCAAAGTTATTTATAGCTGAATTGTTTTTCTGAAATTTTCTATTTAATATTTCTGAACTACGGTTAACTACAGTAATGGAAATCATAAAAAAAAAAACTATGAATATGGGGAAAGCTACTATAGTATTATTTGGTTCAACCCTAACAACACAGAAAAGGGAGGCGTAATGTGAAACTAGCAACGGCAATGGTCATGTTGTGCATCAGACATCTGAACTCACTCAACTTCTTTAACTGTAAGTTTGTGGCCTTTGACTGGTGTTTTCCCATTTCCTCCCCCTCCCCAGCTGCTCAGAAGGACCACCTGCACTCTGCTTCTATGTATCTGACAGTTTTAGATTCCACATATCTGTATCTCCCCTAAAATAAGACCAGGTCTTATATTAATTTTTGATTCTAAAGATTCGATAGGTCTTATTTTCAGGAGAGGTCTCATGTTTTCATAGACAGAACTCTACCTGCATTCATTTACTCGTGCACAAAAATTTATATTTATTCAAATACAGTCATGTCACCCTCTAGAATATCTTCATAATTCTCCAAATTCCAGCCTGACTTGTGACTCCAGAACCACCGGCCCCAAGACTTGGCCTCAAACAAGGACTTCTTGTCCACTTCGTCCACTCACAGTGCAGTGGAAACATGGCTGTCAGGGATTTTCTCCCATGAACTCTTCATCCAGGTCACAACCTCTTGCAGGCCGGACTTCACAAAGTTTCCACTAACCAGGTTTTAACTGAAGACTTACGAGCCAGGAGTGGCACCAAAAATGATGACTGTTAAGAATAATGGTCCATACAATGGTGACAAAAAATTGCAGTCACCAAAATTCAGGAAATGGTTTTTTGGGGGTTTTTTTGTTTTTTTTTAATTTCACACAGTTGGATCATTTATGTCCATTACGACACACAATGTACTGAACTGTGACCATTCACATTAGACAGACACCCATTCCTTACCAACTGTGCATATCATGTGTGGACTCTGGCTGGTCTTTCAGCAAAAAGCATCAAGTTTACCTGTTTACACAGGTGTTTACCCCTCATTGAGAGGTACCCAACAATAACAAATGCTTAATTATAATTTACAGTATCACATATTTTAAGTATTAGTGTTAATAATATTTGTGTCTAATTACATATTAATATTATTTTCTCACTCAATACATCCACCATGTGTTACAACAAAACTATTAAAGGCACCATTGGGCTAATGATCTTGTCTGAGGCTTCTTTTGTGGTAGGGCTTATCTTACCAGCATCCTGAAAAATCATGTAGAGCTTTCCTCCAACTACGTCTTATTTTCAGCATACGTGAGATCAGTATAAGTGAGATCATGTAATATTTTTCTTGCTTTGCTGATTTATTCACTTGGCATAATATCCCCCCAGGTTAAAGAGCACATTTCCAGGCCCTGAAGCACAAATTCTGACTTAGGAAGTCTATAAAAGGCTGAGCATCCCACAGAAACCTGTGCACAAAAGGTGGGGAAGAAACCGGTTCTGTTCCAGTCTTAGAGGCCTGAGGTTCTGAGTGATCCAGAAATGTCTGAACACAGCTCACTTGGAGATATACACCTTGCCCATGGACCTCTGTCCTAGTCACTTAAATGGACAAAGGCCTGACTTCCTACTGCAGCATCAGCCTGTCCCTACAGACCACCAGGCCCTGCTCTGCTCACACACAAGACTGACAGAAGAGCAAGTAACTGTGCCCCAGAAGCAGCAGCAAGTGGCGACATTGCCTCTGGAGTTTTCTAATGGGTAAGTCTACTTGCCTGCACCCTGTCTTGCTCAGTGACAGCTTTGCTGGCCACCTTCCCTTTCCTATCTTACCTCTTCTTATCCTCCCACCCTCTGCCGAAGTCTGTCCAAAGATCCCCTCCCAAACACACTGACAACCCAGCAATTGTTATCCTGGCATCTGCTTCTATGGAAAACCCACTTGAAGGTGGTGACTTAAGAGTTAATTGCAGGCACAAACTTCAGGAAAAATCAAAGCTGTGTCAATGTTACAGGAAGAGATAACTCTTTCCTTATGTTTCCTCCCTTCAAAACATGCAGGTCTACTTTTTCCTCTCATTTTCCTTCATGTGCCGTTCATAGCACGGCTGAGTCTGTGTATTTGTGCAGCGGCTTTAGCTTTTCAAGCACTTGTGCATGTAGATGTCCCTTTGATATTTACAGGGAATCTCCAGAGAGAGGGAGGCTATAGCATTACCTCGTGGGTAAATGAGATCAGCTCATGAAGCATAGACTCAGAGAAGAGGGTCAAATCACACAAGGTCACTCACTGTGTCAGTCCCCAGCCTCCCGCCAGCACTGCTGCCTCTGGTAGGCATCATCTCCCGGGAGCCACACTGCCCCCTGGAGCAGGAACAGGGCAGTGTCATTTACTGTGAAGCACAGGGCACCACATCCCTCCAGAACAGGGGCTTGTGTAAGAACACTTGGTGATGATGGTCATCTTCTATTACCACCCTTGGGCGAGACATGAATTCAGGAGCAAGCAGCTGGTCGGTACTGTTACAGTTTTACCTAAATGTCCCCCAGAATCCTCAGGCACTTGAAGTGGGGCTTCCAGGAGGTGACTGGATCATGAGGGATGATGAGTTTATAGCTAAATGTGGTTGAGAGAGAGAAGCCTGGTCTGAGGAGGTGGGTCATGATATGGTGTGACCTAAGGGTGCCTCTCCTTGCTGCCTCCTTTGACTCCTCTGCCGGCCACCCTCTGCCATGCCCCTGTGCCCTGCCACCCTACTTTGGAGCTGGCCATTTATGGACTGAAAACTCTACCAACTGTAGCTAAATAAGCCTCTCCTCTTGGAGTTGTGGGTGTCAGGAATTGCACCTCGGGGTTGAGGAAAGTAACTGAGACTCTGATGGGAAAGACAAACCCAATGCGGTCACACTGCTGAGCTGAGCCAACCAGGGACACTCAGTCCTGATCTCTCTTCATAGGGTCCAGCGCTACCAGGCAAAGGAGAGGTACACAAGCTCCTCTACTACATGAAGGATGGCAGCGTATTCAGAGTACAAGTGAAAGCTGGTGGGTCTGGAACTTCCGCACGAATGACCCACTGGGTTTTTTAGAACTCAAGGGTATCATTGAACCCACCTCAGAGTTTCTGAATCATTAGGCCTGGGAAGGGCCTGCGAAACTGTATTATACAAGTTCCCAGGTGGGCCCAAGATGCAAGTGTGGTGGCCATACAGGAACCTCTGAGGCAGTGCTGTTCATATTTAAGGTACGTACTCTTTTAGTTATTTAGAAAAAAAAAAAAAAGTCTTTTAGTTATTTAGAAAAAAAAAAAAAAAAATTTAAGGTACGTACAAAGCACCTGGAGCTATACGCAAAAAGCAGATCCGAACTTAGAAGGTACAGCCTGTGTTTTTTTTGTTGTTTTTTTTTTTTTTTTTAGTTTTTTGAGACAGGGTCTTACTTTGTAGTTCAGGCTGGTCCTGAACTCACCAGGTAGCCCAGGTAAGCCTCAAACTCAGCAATCCCCCTTCATCTGCCTCCCTAGTGCTAGGATTACAAGCATGAGCCATCAAACCCAGCACTGTGGTATGTGGTACTGATTGCTGGTGGGTGTGAGTCACCACGCCCGACATTGTTGTGTATGGTTACCAAGGATAGAACCTGGGCCCTTCCGCTTGCAAAGCAGGCATTGGAACCACTGAGCTAAATCTCGAAGCCTGTATTTCTAACAGGCCCATTTCACTCTAGGGCTAACAGTCTGGGGACTCTAGGTAGCCAGGCTCCAAGTTGGCTGTTTCTGGAGGGGACGTTCAACTACCTCTAACACCCAATCAACAGCTGGCTTAGTAGAAATGCAGATTCCTGAAGGAAGCCTGCTTTAATCTGTTTACACTGATGGAGCAAATTTCCTTAGGTTGGGTGGCTCATAAACAACAGAAGTTTCTTTCTGTTCTATACTGCAAAGGCTCAGAGCAAGGCCATGGCAAACTCAGAATCTGTTGAGGGACCTCTCTGGCTGCGTCCTACATGTGGACAGAGTTAGGGTCCTCTCCTGGGCCTCTTTAATACAGGCTGGAATTGATCAGGGCCACCCTAATATTCCGCCTCCTGATGCCCTCACATTATGGACTAGGTTTCACCGTGTGAATTTCAGGGGAGCCCCACTGAAAAGACGAAGGCCAGAACTTGGCTTTGGGTTGGACATGAGCTGGTTTCCTACTGAAGCAGGTGAAAAAGGCTATCCTCAGTGGGAAACCCTGAGGCCATCAAGACAGTACCCCCTGCCTCCCAGCAGAAAGAGAGATGAGAAGAAAAGGAGAAAGACACAGGAAGAGGCATTGTCATTATTTCAAGATGGCATTTGAAAAAAAAAAAAAAAAAGATGGCATTTGGAGCAATGTAGAAATCCCAAACAAATGCCTGACAACTTGCAAACTGCCTTGCCAGGACTTTCCTTTTCGTTCTTTTTGTGTTTTAATTGGAAGCTGTGAGTGTGACAGGCTCGTGCGGCAGCCATGTTCAGTCGCTCCAAATGACTCAGGTCGGCTGGTGCTGCTTCTTGTCGGCTGTAGAGAACATTTTATGTTTCCAGAACTCCAGTACAATCACTTTCTAACTGTCATCCGGAGCAGAAATGACTTAGCGCTCAGGTACAATGGCACTTCCCGTGTGACTGGCAGGGTCGTGCCTGGGTCAAAGAGGCACTGGGATGGTGACAGGCAGATGGCCCCTTCATACGCATCTGGGGAGAGAGGAAACTGTGCTGGGAGAATGAGCTCCAGGGAACAGAGCATAGCACCCGGGCTGCACCCAGAGCCAAAAAGCAAGAGAAAAATCTTAATGATGTGGCTGGAGATGCGAAGGGGCTGGGGCTGGGGCAGACAGCGCGCCATATGCTCTAGTCTCGGAAAGATCCCAGTCAGATTGTCACTTTTTATGTTCCTGACACAGAAGCCTGCACCCAACAGGGAAAGTGCTATTAATGTATTAAGCCCAAATATTAACTTTCTTACCTTATAGGAAAAACAATTTTTTCAAAACGAAAAAAAACAAAATTTTTTCAAAATTTTCAAAATCACAAGATTTCACTTACAGGACAAATATGGAAATGGCTACATAACAGACATTGGGCCATAAGCTGATGTATTCCCTTCAGCTACCCTACAAAAGGAATATCATTATTTGTATTCTATAGAGCAGAGATTTTTTTATTAAAATTAACTTCATTTATCCAGAAACCCACAAAAGCAAAGCCAGGCACACACTTAGCCCCGGCTGCATAAAGCCATAGCTAAGCTTTCAACCTCTGCTTTAACTTACCTGTGGTAATAAAACGTAACTGCAGCCAGGTTCAGCGGTGGCACTATAACCCCAGCATTCCAACACTCCAGGAAGCTGACAACCCTCCACAATCAAATTGGAGCTAAGCCAGGGCAACTCAGCAACTTAGCAAAACTCCATCTCTAAATAAAGAAGGGCTAGCAAGGTAGTTCCATGCAAAAGCCCTACGTTTAATCTGTAATGCTATCAAATAATAATAATAATAATAATAATAATCAGAGATTGAGGATGCTCTGACACGTTACTGCATGAAGCCATTTTAGCAGGAGTTTCTTTTAGAAGCAGTTTCTCTAAACATCATACATTTTTCTCAAAACATCATACATTTCTTGCAAAGTTAAAATCTCCCATACATAGAAAGCAGCCAACAATACCACTCCTACATTCCTGTTGTCATTTGATCTAAAATGTCCCCC
Source organism: Petromus typicus (assembly GCA_004026965.1). Classification (NCBI taxonomy): domain Eukaryota; kingdom Metazoa; phylum Chordata; class Mammalia; order Rodentia; family Petromuridae; genus Petromus; species Petromus typicus. The sequence continues at coordinate 93,199 of PVIR01000388.1, forward strand.
AGAGGCACATGTGTCCAAGGAAGAAAGTGGCTGCGTTATGGGGTGTACACTGGTCAGTATGTTCATGCACTGACAAGCTCCTGCCTGGATGTGCTCCTAAGAGGTGGGCCTGGCTGGAGGCGGTCGCTCACTGGGCGCTGGAAGGCTGTGCTCCTGTCCCAGCCCCTCTCCCCCTGACCTTCTCGGTCACCATGAGTTGAGCAGCTTGTGTTCAGGGCTCTCTTCCAACATGCTAGTAGTCCTTCCTGCCTTGCTGCCAGCCACCCACGGCCTGAAACTTCTAACAACGGAAGCCAAAACAAAGCCCTTTTCCTTTAAGCTGTGCATGCTCTGCAGCTGGACTCCATGAGGAAAATCTGGCTGGTACCCTACCCAGGAGAAAGGAAACCATGTACCCACAAAAGGCTGGGTGAATGCTTCCCAACATAACCTGAAACTGGAACCAACCCTAATGTCCATCATTACGCAGAAAACAAGATTTAAAACAAGATAAGTTTTAGATAAGCAATAAAAAAAATGCACAATGGAATCCTGTTCAATAATGAAGATGAACAAGAGACCTGAAGAGCATGCTCCGCGGAAGATGCAGGGCCCTAGAGATTGCACAGAGCTCACTTTCACAGCAAATACGGGAAAACTAAGTCCATGACCCAGAACACATAGGCGGTTCAGGGTGTGGCACAGAGCAGCAGCTACAAGCTGTAGCCCTGCTCTCCAGCCGGCTGGTATTGATGGCCACACAACTCTAAATCTGCTAAAAGTCATTAAATGGTGCTCATTAAAACGCGAATCTCATGACATGCACATGATCCCTCTAGAAACATTTTTTTAAAATAACATAAGAAATTAGAAAAGATAGGGCCGGGGATTTAGCTCAGTGGTTCCGGCGCCTGTCTTGCAAGCGCAAGGACCCGGGTTTGATTCCCGGTAACCACATCACAATACTGGGTGTGGAGACTCACCCCAGTAGCAACCAGTACCACATACCACAGTGCCGGGCGTGGTGGCTCACGCCTGTAATCCCAGCACTCGGGAGGCAGAGGCAGGAGGATTGCTGTGAAGTGAGTTTGAGGCTGAGCTCAGGGCCAGCCTGAACCACAAAGTGAGACCCTGTCTCAAAAAACCTTAAAAAAAAAAAAAAAAGAAATTAGAAAAGATAACAGGACAAGCCCTTGACAAGGCAGCCTCCTTTCACTCCTGCAGGGTAGTCCCCCTGCCTCACCCCATACGCAGTGACATCACTTCCTTCCCAGGGACGCTCCTGCCAATCAGCCCCAACTATTTCCTGAAGGGAGTACTACTGAGTCATGACTAAGAGACCAGGTTCTGGGTAAGAGACAAAAGTGGATTCAAACCCTAAATTTGCTAAACACTCAGCTCTTATACTTTCAGGACTTGAAAATACAATTAGTGATAACATCTGTGGTAGGCACGCACTGATGTATCGCTAACCCAGGGCCCCACTTCAATACCCCTTCCTTCACGCAATTTTTCAGGAAAAATTACATAGTTACTTTCTCAGATCCCATAGAAGCAACTAAGGTAAATCCTAGCTAATGAGATTTGACGTGAATTTTATGGAAGGAGGACTATCTGAGAAATATTTTTGTTCAACTGATAAAAATAACAGGGGAGCTGGCACCCCCTGGGTTTTCTTCTTCCTGACTTGAATGCAGATGTGACATAAAATAGGGCAGCCATTTTGTGGCCATGAGGAGAATATCACCAAATAATGAAGTTCCAGCCTGGCGTTGCTGTGCCATTGGGCCAAATGCTTTCAGGATTTCTGACATGTGAAAAAGAAGCTCCATTTTGAATCTCATAATTACATTTTTACATTACTTGGGGCAGAACACATCTCTAATATGGTATTAGAAGCAGAACTAAAGGAGTGGGGGGGGGTTGCTGTTTTTCCCTTACTAAAATTATGCTTGGAGTCCTCCTCCTTCATCTCTTTCCGGTTAGCTTTCTCAAACCATATCTGAGGTCTGTTGCCATCTGCCTAGAAGACCAGAAAGCACCTCTGGACTGCCCCTTCTTTACTCCAGTCCTAACTATCCATTTGGAACATCTTTTTCCTGGTGGGTTCACTGGAAAAATTCCAAAGCAGCAGCCACAGTGGAAAATAAATGGGTCCAATTTCAGAAAAGACAAGCCGATTTTCTCTTCCCACCAGCAATCTCATCATACAATGGCAATTACCATAATGATAAGACAATTAATACACATTCCCCATGACCAGGGTCTCTCACCATACACTCACCCGCTCCTCCACAGTCTTTGTGGAGCAGCGAAATGTTACTGTGGTACATTCTAGATGCAAGTACCAGCCCTTCCGCTGGCCATGAGGATTCAACCGCTCTGTTCTTTTCAGAACAGGAAGTCAGAACACCGGGCAGTCACCTACAGTGCAAGAGTGTCCTGCCGGTCTCTGCAGCAGGCCACACCAGCCATGCTGCTCACACAGGCACGTGCTACTCAAATGGCAGAGGAAACAGCCTCTCTTTAGGCTCCTGGGAGAGAGAACCAGAGTGGACGCTGCTAGAACCCAAGGGTCAGACTCCACCCAAGAGCAGGTGGGGCGGGACCCAGGATCCAAGACCATAAGGTGTATACCCAGAAGACAGCTGAGGCTGAGGAAGGGACCGAGAACGGGGTGGTGATGGACACCATGTGACTCCCGCCCCGGTAGTCTGGTCCTTCTGGCATCACGTCCTTCTGTGTGTGGGATCCGGGGATCTGCTCCTAACAAATGGAACGTGGAGAGAGGACATCACACCTGCCGTGAGGAGTCTTAGACCAAAGGGCTGCTGTGTCAGGACACTCCAAACAGAATACTTCTCAGAGCTCAGGAGGCAGAAGGGGAACAATCAGGTGCTGGCCACCCAGGTATCTGGCCTGGGCTTGCATCCACGGCACAGAGGACTGTTTTCTTGCGCCAGCCGCCCACGCAGAAGGGGTGCTGAGCCCTTAAGGACACTAATCTCATCCAGGAGGGCTCCACCAGGGTACTACCTCTGCGTCTTTGACTCTTGCCTTCTCCAAGGGGATCGAGCTCATTTTAACTGCTTCCCAGATCTCTGCACCTCGTTGACTCCGTGTTCGCCACCCCCATTGAACCCTATCCCTTCCCTCCCCAGGCTATGTCAACAGTTCCAGCCTTCCCCACGCCTCCTTCTTACCTAGACGGTGCCAAGGGTGAAATAATGCCTGCCGCTCCGGTTGTAGCAATGCTACAGACGTGACGAGCACACACAAGCGTGCCATATGGCCAGATCCAAGTCTACCCATTACAACTTCTGTATGAAAACACAGCATGGCCCATGCCCCTGAGCTCCTCCTCTCCTCTGCCCATCCCCCTGGGTGGTGAAAGTACATCAAGCGTGTCTACATTTCGCAGCCTCGTCTCGAGAGGTTCACACTCACCTTCAGTGAATTCTGACTCTCCAGGATAAAGATAACCAATCATACCAAAGGTTCTAACTCTACGCTATGAGTGTTTCTCTCTTCCACGAGATGACACATGGGTGCAGTGCAAGTGCAGGTATCTTCAGACAGAGCCTCAGGTCTACCAGATGCCAAGGGACTTCTGGGGACTGTGATGGCACAGCCAGACTGGTTTGGCCCTGGCATCTCTCCGGGCGCTGGGGAGCATGCTAGGACTCCAGCTGAAATCTGTGGCTTCAGTCACTTCTCTCTGGTCATCTAGTCCCTGTCCTCCAAGGCTTGCTTGCTCTGACCCCAGCGTCAGGCCACAGGTTCTCTCAGCGACTCAACATGGCTCCATGAAGACACAGACTGCAGAGAACCTACCGACAAGGGTCCTCCTAACTCAAGTGGGTATCTAAGATTAGGCATGTCAAAACCCTTACTGCATGGCAGGAAATAAGGAAAGGCCTCTGGTCTCTCTTCCACTTACTAGCACTTCTCTTGTGATTACAGAGGGGCGGGTCTTGACCCCTCCAACATGTGTCTTTCCCCTTTAGCCTCCTCTACTGCTCCTTGGAGGACCAGAGTGGCTGCCTCTGCCTCTCAGACACTTCCTCCAGCACCTCTAGGAGCTGGCCACCAGGACCTGTTAGAATCTCTATGATCTACTTGGCCAAGCTTGCTCCTTGATGATCAAAGATTTCTTTTGGGAGTCAGGGAAAAAGAGCAAACAAACACACGAACATCTTGAACGTCTACCAAAGTTTGGCTAATGGTCTTGCTATTTTCTGAAGAAAAAAAAAAAAAACATAAGAAGACCTCTTTGAGATTCAAAGTCACATGAACATCTCTTTGTTGCATCCCATGGAGCCCTTTCTCAGGAGGGGAGTACACCTCATGGCTTAGCTTTTTTTTCAGAACCAAGGATCAAACTCAGGACCTTGTGCTCATCACGGAAGCAGAGGCACCACTGAGCTAGATCCTCAGCCCTGTGCCTTACTTTTATAACCCAAAGAGTTCCAATGAAGAAAGAAACTATTCTGGCAGAATAACCAATCATATTTGTTATATTAGACTATTTCTATGTATGCATATATTTTAGGGGGGTTGTTGTTTTGAGCCAGGGTCTCACCTTGTAATTCAGGCTGGCCTTGAACTCACTATGTAGCCCAGGCCTCCCTTGAACTTGCAGCAATCCTCCTGCTTCCCCCTCCAGAGAACTGGGATTATAAGGTATGTGCTACCATGCCCGGCCTGAGTATGCATGCGTATTTGTACACAAATAGCCCTTGTTCTATTCAAGGGGTCTGCTAACTACGGCTCAGTCCAAAGCAAGCCTGCCACTTGTTTTTTGTTTGATCTTTGTTTATTTGTATTATTTTTAAGTATTTGGGATTCAACTCAGGGCCTTTGTACTGAGCTGTATTTCTAGTGCTTCTTTTTTACTTTGACACGGGGTCTTGCTAAATTGCTAAGTTGCCCAATCTGGACTTGAACCTATGACCCATCTGCCTCACTTTCTAAGAATTCCAGGATTCTAGATGTATACCACTATGCCTATATTTTTATTTCTTTTACTATATTTATTCCTAGTTTTTGAAATTGTGAAGTATACATCAGATGAAGTCAAGAGTAGTTACCATCGTATCCATTTTAAAGGTACATGTCAGAGCCATAATACACGAAATGCTACCATTAAATGTGCAAACATCATCACCATCCAACTCCAGAACTCCTCAGCTTACAGAACTGCAACTCTGTGCCCGTACACCATAACTCTTCACTCCCCCGGGCCCTGAAAACCACCACTCGACCTCCTGTCTCTATGAAAGTGACAACTCTTCCTACAGAAGTTAAATCACACAAGCATGCATCTTTTTGTGTCTGGCTTGTTTCACTTAGCATAATGCCACCAAGGTTCAGCCATGTGACAGCAGCATTTGTCATAATTCCCTTCCTTTTTAAGGCTGAGTAAGAGTCCGCTGTATGTATGTTCCACAGTTTGCTTGTCCATTCATCCTCAATGGAGGCTTGAATTGCTCCCTACACTTTAGCAGTTGTAATTAACAACCCTGCTATGAATCTAGATATAGAACTATCTCCTCCAGAGTTGCGTTTAATTCTGACCCCTACTTTTCTGTATAACCAGCAAGCCAAAAACGGCTCTTACATTTTTCAATGGTTGAAAGAAGAAAAGCAAAAGAATACTTAGTGAGATACCAAAACATTCTGAAATTCAAGTCTCTATATGCATAAACAGTTTTACTAGAGTACAGCCACATTCATCTCTTTATTATGTCCCGATATTACATTCATATTCCTAAGGACAGAGACCACACAGACCACAAAGCCTAAGACAGCTACTCGCTCAAAGGCCCTTTAAGAAAAAGCTTGCCTGCCCCTTTTGCATCCTCATCAGCACTTTTGTTTTTGTTTGTTTGTTCGTTTTATGAAGATTACTGCATGTCACGTGCTTGATTCTACTTTATTATTTTAAAATCTTGTTTTCAAAAAACAGAATAAAATCTTGTTTTCAAAATTGAGCGATCATAAACAATACCACAGTGAATTTTCTGAATATCCCACTGCAAACCTCCCCCACGTATACACAGAAACACACCAACTCCCTGACATCAGGAGCCTTCTCTGTTCACCTTTCCAGTCTCAGGATAGAACAAAGTAACAACACCGATTGACTGCTTTCAATAAATACACCTGGCTCTAAATGGAAGGCTAAAAGCAGACTCTGAATTCCTCCCAAGATGTGGAACATGGTTCAAACAAAGGGATTAGAACTTCCAGAAACCCTGCATCCGTTAGCACAGAAATCTGTCTTCTGCACCATTCTTTTTGTGTGTATCTGTCGACTCTGCCTCCCCTTTCCTCGGCAATTTGAGTTATGTTTAGCAACCATTCCCCAAGATAGCATATTCCTCTGTGACAAGATTTAATTAAACTTCCAGCAAAATAATTAGCAGGGCTATCTTAAAAGACTATTTTAAAATACCAGAGTAATACCAAGGAGCAAATAGAGTTAACACTGTCATCAGAGATCAAAGCCATCACAAGACGTGACTGAAAATTTAACCTCCAGCAGCTGCCGAATGAAGAAGCACACACTGGAACGCTTGTGATATCCTCCCTCTCGGGTCCCATCGACAAATTCATTTGACATGGAAAATTTCCCAGGGGAAGCTTAAAAAATGGTAAATTTCCATTAATTACATAGCAAAGGATGTTCTCTTCATAATTTATTATCCATTTGGAAACTTCGGAAGAAGCTAAAGCTGTTTCTTATTATACAGATGACCCTTCTCGACTTGGGGAGGCCACAGGGATTCTCGAGCTGCTCCTTCTCTGCCAGGAAAGCTTGTTTGGAGGGAAGCACTTTGGGAGAAGTTCCTTTGGCTGTCCTGAGGCTGGTCTCTGGGCTGATGGCAACAAGGGGGTGGCGATGGAGTGGAGACAATTCCAGTAACGCCAGCTACCCTCTCCATGGGGCTCTTGGAAAGAAGGACCAAGTTCAAGAGGCTGAGTAAAAAGACTGGGTTCGCTGACTCTGCAGTCATGGGGAAGTCCCTCTCCCCACTCAGGATTCACTCCTCACCTGTCCAGGGAAATCAGTGGTTCCGCACAGGTGTGGGGATGACAAGTGGGGCTGAGCTACTCAGGGTGCACACAGGACTTACGTGGGCTTTTCACTGTCTTCCATGAGCTCATCTACATCCAGAGAGCTCCGAGGGATCTACAAGGGAAGCAGGAAGGGTCTGGCTACTTGACAATCAGCACAGGGGCATGAGGACTCTCACTTCTTTCTTGCAGGTCTGCAGTTGAATATGGCACCTGAATTATGTTCCCTGTGTTGGGAACGTATTTATAAAGATTTGTTTACTCTTCGGAGATGTAGAATGAACTCCTTTCCAAGTAGCAGTGGGCAATTACTGCTGTCTTGAATCTCTTATGTACTTAGAGAATTTCAATTGTTATTATCCGATCTACGAGACACTAATATTGAACATTTAAACCCTTATGCATTGAACACGTTGCTAAGTACCTTCAGAGCCAGTATCATTATCCTCCCTGTTCTGCGAAAGATGAACCTAAGGCCCGTAAGTATTGTCTAAGTCTGCAACTTATTTTCAAAATCTTCTCTGCCACCTACCCTGTTATGTCCCCATCCCCAGTTAAGTCACGGTCACTCTTCTCAACAACAGCAGCTGCTAATCGGAGACATCCAGGCTCTGCCCCTGGATTCTCACCCTCTACCTGCCATGACAGTCAGCACTCAGTCAAGTGGATGAGTGTGCGTCGCAGACCCCCACTGGCCACCCCAAACAGGGACTCTGTGCTAAAGGGTGACGGCGAGACAGAACGGAGCCTGGGATTCTCGGTTCTGAGTTCACGCCCCATCCCCGGAAAGGAAGGTCACAAAGCCAAGCAACATGCACTGTTTCTGCAGGGCTCAGCATCTTCTCGGGACAGGGACGTCTCTTCTCACGCGTTTTGTGAGGATTAAACCAAGTGGATGCACTGGCAGCCCGAGATTAACACGCCCCAGGCCCTGTCTGGCAGCACAAGCCGTCTACACGTCAACCCTCACTACTGCTGCTATTTTCCAACAATGCAGCGCTCCTATCCGGTGCTCTCTGTTGCTGTACTGGGGCCAGATAAACCAAAGTAACCTTAGGAAGAAGTTTATTACCTTTTTACATCTTGATTGCAAACATGCCCCCTCCTCCTGCAAGAGTCTCTCAAGTTCTCAAATTCCTCTGCTAATACTTCTGCAGATAATTTTTTTCAGGAGTGTTACATTGTTTTTTCACTCAACGAGCTCAACTTAGAAAACGGACATGAGGGGAACTTTGGTTTAGCCGTGAATGTCATCTCTCATGCTGCGCAATCCCAGTGGCTATGGCTGGCCCTTCTCACCTTCCCGCTACACATAGGTTTCCTTTAATTTTAATAGAAACAGCGGAGGGTCAGGCTATCACAGCCTGTGACCTCACCAACAAAGCAAACCCCCAGCACGGGACTCAAAGTTCAGGGAGCTTCCAAGTGCAGTTTAGAATAAACGCTCACGTAGGTGCTATGGTCAGCAGTCAGAATTGGTCACAAAGTGATTTGCATATTCAGAATAATATTCTCCAATGCTCTGGCCCATTGGGGAGTGATTTGCATTCAGGGAAGAAAAGCTAATATTCTAGTCTTAGCAATTATTGAAACACATCCAGTCGGTACTCTAATAAATTATCTTAACCCAATTACTAAAAACATTGCAAAACATTACTATGCATCGAAGACCGTTCTGCCCAGGAATCTTTATTGGCAGGATAATTAAAAGCGTACTGGTTATGGCTTCTGCTCAAATGCTTGGGGATGTTTTGTGCGTTTGAATCCGCTCTCCCAGGCTCTTCAGGGAGACAGCTGCCGACCCCTCGCTTTACCCAGGTCTGCCCTCCCAACTCTTGCATTCGGCCGGGCGCGACCCTCCCTAGAGTCTCCTGTGCACCTATAATTTCTTTCTTGCCTGGATCCCTGCAGGAAAAGTATTTAGATACACTTAGTCCGCTGTTCTCTGTCCCTTCCTTCCACATTGAAAGCAAAAGATTTTGTCTGGGTGCCTACAATGAGTTGGAAACCCATAATCTTGAAATATAAAAGAAACCCTAGTTTAACATTGCAGGAAATGGCATTCCCATTACAAGGATAAGCAAACTGAGGATTACAAAGTCGGCACGATTCTGGAAAGCTCCCCTCACTGGAGTCAAAGCTGGAGCCAAACATAGGTCTGGCGGTTCCAATTTCTCTCCTGCATCGTTCAGTGAGTGTTGATCAACCGCCTATCTGTGCCAGGCACTGTACTAGGTCCTGAGGATAAGCGAGCATACTCAAGCGGCCCCTACCCTTCCATTCATCAGGTGTATCTGTCAGAGAATGGCGACTGTGCTGATTTCAGCCATCATCTCAATGGCATGGAACAAACATAGCTTTCTCCAGGACCACAGCAAGTCATTGGCCCACATCTGACTCTAACGGGAAATGTGCTGGAAGTCAGAACACTGGGAATGTGTGTGAAGAGCGTGACCTCAGCTCCTGACAGATGTAAGGGACGGATGCCACGTCCGGATCCACAGGCAGTGAATTTACAATGCAGCCACGTGGCCGAGCTCCCCCACCCTACTCACACACTTGACATTCACCTGCAAATACGACCTGTCAGACCACACTGATCAAGGACCCAGGGCCACACTCTGCTGCGACCACAGGAGCATCTGTCATGGAGCAGTTCATCTGCACAGTGAGGCCGGCCTCACAGGGCCAAGATCTGAGGGTGCAAAAGAATGCAGCCTGGAGCAACGGCGGAGGAGGCAGCGGCAGCCTGCCAGCCAAATTACCTCTTCACAACCACTACCAAGGCCTCAGTGTTTTCAGGATTCACAAAGATATGGTTCTTCCTGCATCACACTAATGGCATCATTCGTCACTAGCTCTCCTCTCCCATGGCATAGGCCCTGGGCGAAGCTGCATTATCTAATTTAATCTGCACAAAGATACAGGCGCATACTAATGGCTCCTTCCTACACAGGGAGACCCAGGATTAGTAGGATTAATTAAACAGGCAGATCGCAGAGTGGAAACATCTTTAACCCAAGCACAGGTATTTAACTGAAGCACAGGTATACAGGGGCTGCCAGAGTCTCTGCCAGAAACATCGTGCAAAGGCCTCATCTCTAAGGGCAAGAAACTGAGGCTCACAGTGAACAGATGAGCAAATCAACATCCCACAGTCCGAGACAAGAATGACCCAACTCAAGGCAACTCTATATTCCACCAGCAGCTACTGTGAGGAAAGAAACTAACCTTCAGACACCTGCTACGTGCCAGAATCCCACACAGTCCATACCGTGAAACCCCACGGTCCACGCAGCCCAAACTCAAGGCGGCATCTCGGGCAACCTCCAAGCAGGGTGTTCAGTGGGTAAGAAACCCGAGGCCCAGGGAGAGGGAGTCAGCTGCCCAAGGTCACACAGCCCAGAAGAGGCAAAGCTCCCACTTGAATCCTGTACGGCCCGACTTCCTGTTTCTCTGCCACCATGGTGCTGCCGAAGGCAGACTTGCCAAGGAGGTAAACACACCACACACACCAACATGGGGTCTTGTGGTTGTCTCAGAAATGGCACAGCATCCACGAGGAATGAGATTGGGCACCTCGCTCTAGCTATGTCACCTAGCTTGCCAGGCATTGTGGCACCACTAACAGCCACAGAAGGAGAAGGGTAACGCAAAAAAAAAAAGAGAAGGGAGGAGAAAGAGGGAATGATGGGGTAGCAGGAAGGAAGTAGGGAGAAAAGAAAGGAGAAAGAAGGGAGAGACGCTCCCTCCATTCACTACGCAGTTAGTGAGCACCAGGCAGCGGCAGGAGCGTCCAGAGTCCAGGACCCTTCCCCAGGGCAGCTGGCCAGAGGCAGCAAGGAGGAGGAACTTGTTACGGTACGCAGAGCTCAGGGGGACAGGACCCAGCTTCCTGCCAGGCAGGCAAAAAAGGAGGGGCCAGCTCAGTTTCCTGGGAGAGGAGATTCCTGTTCCTCAGTCTCTCTTCACAGCCCCCGCCCACGGGAACCCACCAGACTTCCTTGCTGCTGAGCACACCCTCCCCGGCTCCTGCTGCTTCCAGAAAGTGGCTGAGAGTAACTCGGACCAGCACTCGTGCCCCTCCTGCGATGGCACAACTCTGACATCAAGGCGAGAGCCTCAGCACCCCGAAAGCCAGGGCACCGCCCTCCTAACCCTGTCCCTGCCCATCTGTCCCTTTCCCGAGAGCACACTCCTAACAGAACCTTTCCCCAAGAACCCTCTTCCTGAGCGCCATCGCTGGAGGCCTCCTGCCTCCACTCACTGGCATTCACTGCTCAGCCTCAGCGCTGGGCGGTGCCAGAGAGAAGGTGGAGTGAGGGAGCCAAGGTCCGGCTTCTGGGAGACGCGGCCAGCTCCGCCATGCCAGCAGCGGGCCCGCGCCCCGCATCCACCTGCCCTCGGCAGTGCACTTTGGTGATTAAGAACAGATGGCACATCGTCTCCGCCAAGCCTCATTAACTCCTTAATGCTGCTCTTCTGGAGGCCGGACGGCTGGCCGGAAAAGCCAGCTTTGGAGGTCATCGATTAAATGATGCCCGGCACCCGGGGCTGCCCAGGCTGCTTCTCTGGCTGGCAGCTGCCCCAGTGGCTTCTGAGAGCTGCCGGCGGTGACCAGATGGGCTGGGAGAGGAGCCTGGGGGCGCCCGCGGGGGAGGTGGTGAACGAAGTGGCCAGGAGTCAGGACACACCGAAGCAAAGCTGAGGACCAGCCACTTCGGGTCTCGGTTTTATCACCTGCAAATGGGTATAGTAACAATAACAACAGAAATAATTTTTCTGTTGTTTGGGATGGTAAGAATCGTTCCTTTCAGGTTAATAATGTTCTAGCAGTAATAGGGACGCTTGGTCAAAGAGACCACATGTGTTATCTTATTTCATCTTCACAACTGCCCTTGGAGGCGGCCCCTCTTACAATCTCCATTTTACAGGTGAGAAAAACTGAGGCGCGAGAACAGCCACTCACTAATTCACACACATGGCCAAAGTCAGAGGCAGGGTTTGAAGCCAGGGGTCCTGGGGCCCTGGTTCTTCACCACTGTCTTAGTCCACGCTAGATACTCCACAAACACACCATACACAGACTGCTCTACACACACAGGACTTGGGTACACACAGGACTTGGGTGCACACAGTGCTGCAGGCAGGAAATCCAAGGTCAAGGCAGCAATGGACTCTTCTCTGTTCAAACATGGCACCTTCTCCCGAGTCCTCAGAAGATGTGAGAGCACGCAAGCTCTGCAGGTTTTCCCTCACAGATGCTCAAAGGCTGCGATAAGGGCTCCACCCCCGGGTCACATAGTCACAGTCACATCCCCAGGGCCTCTTCTATTGCTCTGGAGATGAGGTTTCAATGCATGACTTTGGGAGGGGGCACAAGGATTAAGACCTTAGCAAAGCCATGCCACAGTGCCCCTTCCATCTGCTCCACAGGGACGCTCAGCGCTCAAGGGCCAGGAATGCCCCGAACCCTCAGCCCATGTCTTCTTGCCTCAACCTCCTCCGTGCTGGGATTACAGGACGGCACGACTTCATCAGTTCACTCCTTCATCTGCCTTTTTCTAGCTTCAGAAGGCTCCTGCTGTGCAGGCTCTCACGGAATGAATGCTTTGCCTCCTCCCATCTGCTTCATTTTGGCATCTTCCAGCCTCAGTGTGACCCTCTTCTCCTTTTCCTTCTTTCCTTTCACTGGCGTTCTATAAATCCCCTTCAATTCCACGGAACCCATCTGGGTAACTCAGGCTCTCAGAGATCTGTAACCCAAACACATCTGCGGGGTTCCTCTTCCATGGAAGGTCCCCATATGTTCACAGGCTTCGGGATTAGGAGGCGGACATCTTTGGGGAGCTGATATCCAGCCACCCAGAGGGGCTAAGGAAAGCTTAATGGGGAGCTCTATGATTGAGGTCCGAAGCAGGAGTGGAGGTCTGAGTGAATTACGCACATGGCTGGGGAAGCCCCTCTATAAAGGGAGGACAAGAGTTTGAAGAAAGACTGGCAGGTCTGGGGAACAGCACTGGGGCTGGTATGGCTGCAGCAGTGGGGTGCGAGGAAGAGCAGAGAGAGGCTTGGAGACGCTGGGGAGTCCGTTACAGGGCACAGCCACCAAGCCGAGTGCCTATGTGGTTCAAGATGAGCAACAGGCTTGCTGGGTGACGGGTTAGGGGTGGTGGTATCTGCATCCTGAGGACATCAAAACGGTAATTCTGTGTAGTCCTCCAGGCCTTCCCACGCACCTGCCCCTTTGCGTTAGTGCCATTTGACAAACTGAGAAACAAAGCATCTTGCGGTGCCTCTAGGAAGCTGAGGCAGAAGGACTGTGAGTCCCGGCTGATTCTAGGCAATTTCTCAACTTGGTGAGATCCACTCTCAGAATTAAAGGGCTGAGAATGCAGCTCAGTGCAAAGGCCTTGGACTTAATCCTGAGTACTATACAGCAAAACAAAGCACAGCAGCAACAGACAGACAAGCCCTCAGGTGTGAGCCACGCATTCATCAGCCATCCATTCAGAAACGCACCTGTACCTGAGTGGGCGGCTCAGTGAATTTTCCTAAGCTGAACACACCCATGCAACCGTAACTACTGGAAGAAGCAGAACATTCTCCGCCAAGAGCATCTGAAAAACTTCCAAGTCAGATGTCAGAATTGCTTCTGCGTCATCTCTCAGGCCAGTATCCGTAACCGGGCACCCAATCGCCTGGAGTCTGCCGAGCGCTGTGCTGCGGAGGCTTGTGTACAGAGTGGGTTTCTGAGGCCTCCACTTCCATCTCTGCTGCTTCCTGAGCCCCACAGCCATTCCTGCGTCCTCATTGCTGCTCTGATCTCTACTTGCTCAGGACTCCCCGGGAGGAGCCAGCAGGTGAGTTTCTTGGGCCACTTCTTTGGCTAAGCACAGAGAATCTCCTCTGTTGCTTTTTTAAAATTTTTTCTTTGAATCCAAGACGATCATGTTCAGCTACAACCTCAAGTTGCAGTTTAAGACAGAGTCTTACTAAGTTGCTCAGTTGCCTGAGTTGGACCTGAATTTGTGATCCTCCTGCTTCAGCCTCCCAAAGTGTTGGGATTACAGGCTTGAGCCACTAAGCCAGACGTCAGTTTCCTTAATCACTTTTATCCAAAACATGAAGCTGTGCTCATATTTCCTGTGTCTTGCTCAAGGCAGCTAGAAGTATTGCAAAGAACCCAAAGTTCCCAGGGCAGTTCTCAGGTGTATGCCACTGACGACAGGTAAAGGGCAGATGAACTTTGGATTGGGACGCCTAATGCTTTGTGGTATTTGGAGAGAGTCAAAATCTCTCTAGCCAATTTAGCAATTTCAGGAGAACTTATCTCAAAATAAAAAGAAAAATGGGCTGAGGATAAAGACCCTGAGTTCAATCCCTAGTGCCACAAACTTCAGAGGCAGTGTCTCCAACCTGGACACCATCCTGCTCACTCATTTCTAACTTCTGACATCTAGAATATAACATGACACAGGTGTTTTGTTTTAAGCTGTCAATTCTATGGTAATTTATTACCACGGCAATGGAAAGCTACTGCACTGCCTGGCCTAAATGTTGCTCTCCAGCTCTGGTGCACATGTCCATGTCTGAACAAACATGTACAGTCCTTAACTCGAGCCACTTACCATCCACAGTCAGAGCAGATGAAGAGAATATGGCAGTGATCTCCCACACACAGATAGAAATGAAAACACCGTGAAGATGATGATTTTTGTCTGATCGGGCCATTGCTATATCCTGTCCACCTAGACACTGGCCTGGCCTTACTGAGTGAACAGACATTACCTAATCTGTTGACTGTGTGTTCTATTCATTTTGCACGTATTGCCTGAAATTCTCACCTCTTAACTCCTACACCCGGAGGGTGAGGACACGTCTCCAGCTCACTGTGATGTCATTTCATTACTAGCAATGGCACCTCGTCCCCCTGGAGAGGCTCTGCAAACACGTGCAGAACCAGCATCAGGCCAACATACCACGTTCTATACATTCTATACAGCTTTGGAGCTGTCAGAATTCCAAGCCATCAAGAGCCCTCACATTTTATTTGATTGCGAATATGTCTAATTCCCAGTTCACAGAAGCAGCAAGGAAAAAAGCCACTCAAGTCTGTAACTTACAAAGCAAATCTGCCCGACAAAAATATTCATCTTCAGAAGACAGTGGGATTCAATCATTTTTTAAAAAGGAAGAGAAAGAAACCCACCAGACTCTCCAGACTCTCCAGTTGTATTGTTTGCAAACCGTTTGAAAGCCGCTTGAGGCCAAAGCTAATCATCTTGCTTCAAGGGGCTCATTTCCTGGGCCGGTGGTACTTTCGTCACTGAAGAAGGAACACAGCAGGCAGGAAGACTGGGACAGTGGCAGAAAGAAGTCCTTCGTGAGGACAAGAGGCATGGAAAGCCAGCCAGCATCACAGGCTCGCTAATTAGAATTCCAGGAGCACGGACTGCTGTGTCCCTCTGAAATCCAACAACAGTCAGATGACAGAGTTTTGCTCCTAAGAGGGGCTACGCAAGGACGTATTTAAATGACATTATTTTCACTTTATATAACCGAGGAGAAAGAGCTGGAGCCTGAAAGTTACACGAGATGAGTTGGGGGCAAGCTCTGCAGGAGCAGCAGTCTTTCTTTTGAATTTCCTCGGGCCCTGATCCTTCTCATTGTGCTGCGTTGCAAAGGGCTCTTCTTTCTGTTTCCTAGCCAGGATGAAGCCCTGAAGGGGACAGACCATGTGCGCTCTGTCTTCGCACTCCTGGATGCCATTCTAGTGCCCAGCATATTGTAGACACTGCGAAATGACTAAGGAGAAGCCCGGAGGAATGGATGAATGGGTTACTGGATGAACAGGTGGCAGGAGAGGGAGGGAAGCACAGAGGCACGGAGGGAGGGAGGGAGGGAGGGAGGGAGGGACAGGTGAACTGACAAGTGGGTGGATGGATGCTCGAAACCAGCAATGAGTACACCTGCACCAATGCCCCTAGGCACACGCACGCACACATGCACACATGCACACACACGCACACATGCACACACACGCACAAGCCTCATTCGTGCAGTCGCTACCTTCTCAGGCCCCACCCTAGAAATCAGGCTCCCTTACCTTAAATGGAACTAGGGAATAAGTTCCCACACCGTCCCTGGGTAGCTCCCGTTCTCAAACACACTTGGGAAACACATGCTCCACCCATCTGTGTTCTGAAATCTTACGGAAAAATCCTTCTGTTACATTCCTAGCCCCGGAGAATCTTCACCAGGTGAGCCTCCTCCCAGGCAAAGGGAGAAGTAAACTCTCCCCACGTTTAGCCACAATGTATCCTCGACTGAATGCCACACAGCCTCTCCAAACAGCCTCTCTAAATGCAGCCTAGTGTTCTGTCCTCACTCTCCTGACCTGAGCATCTGAGGATTTCAAATACAGGGTGGAGAAAGCAGAGCCCACTGGGTCAGCACTCCACCTGACATAGACGGCATGGACTCAGACGCCCAGGCGGCCCCACATCTCGGAGCAGACACCCGGCTCCCAGCACTTCTGCCTGCACAGCATTTGTCCTCCCTCCCCATCCGTAAGTGAGCTGGCTGATGAGGAAGAGGCGGTGTGTGCTTCCTTCATTTCATTATCCACATCCTTACTCCGGAGAATAAGCCCCAGACAGCAGACCGGGTCACCCTCCGGTAACTGGACAGCTGTCAACAAGTAGGAACCAGCAGACTTCTCCCACTAGGGGGACAGCTCACTTCTCTGAGCTCTGTAGTCAGATCAACAACATTTCATTCTGCAACATTTGATTCAGGCAGAGGGTTTCATGGTTTAGAAAGGTATATGAACTGCTGGCCAAAAGCACTTTTAAACCAGAGGTCAATTTTTCTTAAGGAAATATCTGAACACAGAGGAGTTTCCTTTTTAAGACAGAGAGGAGCCAGACCCAAGAAATGTGTTCACTGGTATAGTTGACCACAAACCGCTTTTTGCCGGGGCCATCAATTGTCATTAGCTCTCAGAAGCAGAAGGAGCCTCAGAAGAAATTACTACTTTCTCTACGGCAGTTTGTTGCCGCATGTTATGTTTTATATGTACAAGTCCCCATAAAGCCTCGTGAGTTTGTGGGCGGGGCCTTTGGGAGGCGACCCGATCAGGGGTATGACACTCATCAGCGAGTCGGTTCTCTGATGAGTTCACAGCTCACTGTGATTGGAGAAGAGAGGCCTGGCCGAAGGAGGTGGGCCAGGGAGGCATGGCTGGGAAAAGCCTATATTCATCTTCCCGTGATCCCTCTCTGCACTCTGCTACCCTGATGTGAGCTGACTCTTCGGCCATGCCCCTCTGCACTGCCACCCTGCCTTGGAGCCCGCCAATTATGGACTGGAACCTTACAAACTGTGGCCCAAAATAAACCTCTCCTCCTTTAATTTGCAGGTGTCAGGTACTGAGTCTCTGTGGCAAGAAAGTAAATAAAAAGCTACCTAACAAATTACGCCAAAACTCAGAGCCTAAAAACAACCCTCTCTGCTGTCTTACAGTTTCTACGTGGGGTGGAGCTGCAGTAGGTCCCGTGACCTGGTCTCTGACCGGGTCACGCTCGGGTAACTGGACAGACAGGCTATGGTCCCCTCAAGCTCGCCTATGCCCACTTCCTAGACCACTCACTGGATTCGTGGCCAACGCAGCTTCTCGGTGTCAGCTGCGCTTAGATCTCGCTTCGCTGCCCGAGCCTGTCCTCTGCTGTCACGGGGGTCTCTCTCTCTCCACTGAGCCCCTCCTAAGAGAGCAAGTGGCTTCCACCAGGGTAGGTGAGGGGGCAGGGCGGGACCAAGTCTTCCCATAACTGAATCCCAGGGGTGGCGCTCCCGTCCTTTTGCTGAGCTGCCATCATCAACCATCAAAATCATGCCTGATGCCGCAGTGTGACTGTCATTTGTTCTCCGAAGGTTCCCGAGGTGGTCTGGACTCCAGTGTAACAGCAGGGAGATGGCAGAGCTGTGAGGGTGGCACCTGGTGGGAAGGAACAGTCCCATGGAGGCTCCACCATCCTTCCTCTCACAGGAGCAGGTGAGGTCTCAAGGGACTGGATGAGTGGGTTGGGACAAAGCCAGCTTACATGTGAAGGTGGCCTTTTCCACACATGCCCACTCTCCACTCTTGGACCTGGCCCCACCATGGGATCCCATCTGTCACAAGGGCTTCCTCAGACCTTACTGGGGCTTGGACTTTTCAGACTCCAAACCCATAAGCCGAAGAACCTCTTTTCCTCATACAGTATCCAGACCCAGGTTTTGTTCTACAGCAAAACAAAACGGTCTGCAACACCAGGTTCAAATCTTATGTCTGCTATTTCCTGTTACTGTTCTGTTATTTCACTAGTGCTGGGAATAATAGTCATGACTACCCCTGCTTCTACTCCTTCCTGACTATGCAAATCTTCATAAGCATCATCTTACTTGACCATCCTAACATCCCTTTAAGAAAGTCCTTTTACGACTTCTTTTTTGAGACAGAGTCTCGCTTTGTAGTTCAGGCTGGCCCTGAGCTCAGCCTCCAACTCACATCACAGCAATCCTCCTGCCTCTGCCTCCCAAGTGCTGGGATTACAGGCGTGAGCCACCACTCCCGGCGCTGCGGTATTGTGGTACTGGTTGCTTCTGGGGTGAGTCTCCACACCCAGCATTGTTATGTGGTTACCAGGATCGAACCTGGGCCCTTGCGCTTGCAAGACAGGAGCCGGAACCACTGAGCTATATCCCTGGCCCCTTTTACGACTTCTTGAACAAAATCTCTACAGCACAAGAATTGGCAGAAATCAACAAATGGGATCTCATTCTATTAAAAAGCTTCTGTACCGCAAAGGAAACCACCAACAGAGCAAAAAGGCAACCAACAATATGGGAAAGAATCTTTACCAGCTGTTCCTCAGACAAAGGGCTACTATCTAGAATATATAAAGAGCTTTAAAAAAAATCAGCCCACTCAAATTTAAAGACCCAATTGAAAAATGGGCTTCTGAAATGAACAGATACTTTTCAGAGGAAGAAGAGCCGCTAAGAAGTATATGAAGAAATGTTCAACATCACTGGTCATTCAAGAGATGCAGATGAAAACAACACTGAGATTTCATCTCACTCCACAAAGAATGCCTACTATTTCAGAATTAGCCAGCAACAAATGTTGGCAAAACTGCAGAGAAAGGGCCGGGATATAGCTCAGTGGTTCCGGCGCCTGTCTTGCAAGCACAAGGACCAGGGTTCGATCCCCGGTAACCACATAACAATGCTTGGCATGGAAACTCATGCCCAGCATCAACCAGTAGTACCACATACCACACTGCCGGGCGTGGTGGCTCACGCCTGTAATCCCAGCACTCGGGAGGCAGAGGCAGGAGGATTGCTGTGATGTGAGTTCGAGGCTGAGCTCAGGGCCAGCCTGAACCACAAAGCAAGACCCTATCTCAAAAAACCCTAAAAAAAAAAACAAAACAAAACTGCAGAGAAAAAGGAATCCTTCTCCACTGTTAGTGGGAATGTAGACTCGTACAACCTCTGTGGAGAGTCCTCAAAAAGCTAGGATTGGAGGTCCCATTTGACCCAGCCATTGCTCTACTAGGTATATACACAAAAGAATTAAAAGATTTATATCACAGCAACATATGTGCACTCATGTTTATACCAGCTCTGTTTGTGATTGCTAAATCTTGGAAACAACCCAAATGTCCATCAACTGGAGACTGGATAAAGAAGACATGGTTCTTATATAGAATAGAGTATTGCTCTGCCATTAAAAATGATAAGATTGAGTCATTCATACTCATATGGATGTACCTTGAGGACGTCCTCATAAGCAAAATAAGTAGGTCACAGATGTGTAAATATCATATCTTTTGTCTGGTATGAGAAAATGAAGTTGTAAGTGAGTTGTAGTATTATAGCTGATATTATGAAGGAGAAAATATTTAAAAAGAAAGAGAGTGTAAGGGTAAATAACGAGGGGAAAACGAATGTGGTAATAATAAAGAAAAAAGAAACAAAGACTGTGTATATAGGGGATGGGGGATGCAGGGCAGGGGGAAAGGGGAAAAATGAGAATCAAGTCATGTCATATTGTGGTACAAATGCTCAATGTTGAATGCGATGATGATGTATATTCATAATATACCAATAAAGATTTTAAACATTTTTTTAAAAAAAGAAAGTCCTTTTACTCTCCCCTCAGAGTGAAAAAAAGAAATGAAGGTTGACTGAGATCAGCAACTTGTCTAACTGAGCAGAAGACAGCACATTCTGCTGTGGCCTTCTACCTCATTCCTCTATGTCAGGACCCTGTGGATGTGTTCTGACACCGCCTTAACAACTCTGACCTCATCTATGAAAGACAGACACTAAGGACCTCTAGGAGCTAGCAGTGGGATTAATAAGTAAATAAAATAAATGCCACACTGAGATCAATAAAAGATGTTTAGTTCAACAAGCATATGTTCAGCACTGTATATAGGCCAGGAACTTTGCGATACGGGCTTTTCTTCCACGATCTTTCTAGGTCCCATGCCACCCTGAGTAGATGGCGGTACTTGCTTCTGTTGCCTTGCTAAAGCCAGGCTCTGTGTTAAGTGCTTGATAAAGTTTCCCTCTCTGAGCCTTCAAACCGAGCCAGAAAGTAGAAGATATTGTTGGCACCTCACCTCACTGCAGGGCACACAGGTCCAACTCCCAGTCTGCAGTACCTGTGTTTGTTGCAAGGGCTTCCCTAGGCCCTTGTGCCTGCTTGTTTCTCCACTCCAGTGCACTGAGAAAGCCCCGCCTCCTGAGGGATGACCCTGGGCTAGATGTTTGTGACGTCCACCAGGGTTGCCCAGAGTGAGTCCCTTTCGTATTCCTCCGGAATGGCTGGCTCACTCACACACCCTTTTTCCCTTTACCTCCCTGTCTCACTTCCCTACTTCCACAACCATTTTCTCTGAGCTTCTAAATAAGTGCCTTGTACCCAAACCTTGTCTTGGTCTCTGCTTCAGAGAAAATCCAAAGTGAGACAAGGCTGTTAATCATCATTAGCAGCAGCAGCAGCACCCCCACTTTCATACTCAAAAACAAAGCACAAGAAGGGTAGGTAACACATCCAAGACAACATATCCACAAAGTGAATCTGGATTCAAACAAAGACACTGGCTGGTAACCTTATGCACAGCGGTTATATTTTTCTGTATATTCCATCTGGCTAACTACAGAATAGTTGCCTTATGGTGTAGAGGATAAACTGTCTAAAACAAAGCACGTCAGGTCGCAAGTGGCCAGGTTTGCAAATGGTTTCCTGTATTACTGCAAAGACCAGTTCCACTCTCTAATGAACATGTCGGCTCCCCAACACAACCAGCTGCATCCCTATTGAAAGATGCGATTATGGAAATCATGCTAATGGTGTTATCATGTTGCAAGGATTTTTGGTGTGCTTGTAAACCTAAAACCGTAATTACCAGAGAGCTTGTCCCCCACAAATCAAGCCCCTCTGTATTGACAATTACATCCGGTGTTGCATGGAATTTAATGCCTAAATAATGAAGTCAAAGAACAATGCTGGAGACCGAGCATTTGAATACTCTTGATTGATTCATTTCTCTTTCCCATTTAATAACCCACTTAGTCAGTGACGCTTAAGTGCAGCAGACTTAGAAAGAACATAACAAACCAGAGAGACAACATTTCACAGATTAATAACTGGATGTGGGTACAAGCTGGCGCTCCCCTAATAGCAGCACAAAAATAGGTTATTGTCAAAAATCTAGATTTAATCTTCCAAAATGGGGATACATGCTTTTCTTTTATATGGTTCCATACTTATCACCACAGGCTAATGAAGCATAAATCAGAAATCAGGAGCTAATAAATGCAATTCTGGGGGAGGTTTTCTTTTTTATTTCACATGATCCAAGTTCGTGATCTTTGTTCAAGATCTTTAATGTTCAAATTACAATGTGTGAATATTAAGCATATTCGATTATGATTGAACTGAAAAGCTAATTTATGAACTCTGCAGCCTAATACACATGTACCATTTAAAAAAGGATGTGGTCACAGTTTGTTTATACCAATTTCTCCAGCAGAGAGACAAACGCTCTCCAACTGTCTATAAGAATCAAGTCACATGTATATGAGTACAGCTGGGTTGTGTGATTTGCACAGAGGGATATACAATTAAATGATATTGACTCATTTAATGCAATTTTGGCAGGAAGTTTTGCTTCATGGGATGACCTCTTAACTCCTTTCTTGTTCTTCTGGTGAAGTGAGAGAGATAGGTAGCCCAAGGAAAGCCGCAGTCTCAGGCTGACAGGGACAAAATGGACTTACTCCACAGCCATAACTCTCCTTCTGAAATAATTTCATGAGGACTTATGAGGCAATATATTCCCCTAACAAATGCAGTGTCGATATCAGTTTGATAACATGGTATGTCTTTTGCTGGCGAGGCACTCTACTTACTACTCTTTCCCCCGTTTATCATCAAATGGCCAAATGCACTGCTTTGTGTCTTTCAGTGTGTCCAGTCATCCTGGGAAGACACATCGCTGAGGTTGAAGAGGACGAGATAGAAGAGATAAGGCGTTTCTCACATACTATGAAACACTCTGACCTGGACAGATCTTGGCCTGTTCATTCTAGAGGCTGTTGGCTTAGCAATAGCATCATTTTAAAAAATGTATTATCAAAGTACAAATCTGATGTCAATTCAGGCAATGACATGTAAAATTAAAATTCAGACCTAGATAAATGTTAGGGCAAAACACAATGCTGAATTTTACTTCTCAAGACCTTACACATTTATTGCAGTGAAAAATGCATTTGCATTTAAGCTCCCTGGCAATCAAGGCATAAAAGGTCCTGGGTTCACTCTTAAGTACCACAAAAGTCGTGAAAAAGAACCTAGATTAAAGTACAACATTTTTCATTCCAGCCTTTAAATGGGACCACAGAAGTGGTATGGACAAAATTGCCAACAAGGGGACCAAAACTGGACTCCCTGGGCCAGGGCTTCAAGTTTGTGTGACAGCTAAGATCTGTTCTAAGGGAAATGTAAAAGGAAAAAAAATAATAAATTTACAGCAGCCTGGATCTCCATTGGTCAAGTTGAAAACTACCTATGTGGAGAGGCTGAGTGTGCTTCAACTTGTGTCAGCAGGGTAACTCAACTATGTTGGCGAGCCATGCTGCTAAGCTATGGTGCTAAGGAAGCCAAAAGTAGACCCCAAAGACCTATCTTTTACCCTAGAACACGTATGGCAAAAAGAAAATGTGTCTTGTCCGGAGGAGCTTGATTTAAGGAGTCATTCTAGTGGGATCAAGAGCAGAAAAACAAGTGATAAATTCTCAAGGCAGCCCAGAAGTCGTCTGGTCACGTAGAACAATGGATAACTTGAATGGTGGTAGCTTCAAGAACACCAGAGCTGAGTCCTTTTGGCATAGGACAAAGGAAAGAAAAGCGTAAGTGACTGGAGCCTGGAACTTAATACTTTGAAGGAAAGAGGCCTCCATAACCCACTGACCCTGCAAACCCAACCAGAGACCCCAAGATAGAATACTGGGCTGAATTTTCTAAAAATATGTGGTGGCCCTGGGAGAAGGATCCTCCTTTCTGTAAATATTCATCCCTTTTAAGTACCTCAGTCCTGAAGGAGCTAGGAAGGAGGAACCTGTGGTTGCTGTAACTGATCTGGCCATCCAGAAAATAGTATGCAAATTATGACTGCATTGATTGGACAAGGAAAAGAGGACAACACGCCAAACAAGAGTTTAACCCTTCTATTGCTATTTTCACCATTAGTCTGGGTATAAGAATTCTTTTACCTCTTTGTACATAAAGCTAGCAGGAAAGACTTCATCATAGGCTAGCTGATGACTGAACGACAGAAAACTAGCACAGACAAGAGAAGATCCAGTTAGCAGAAACTAATTCCTCCCCTCCTACCCAGAGTTTTGTTCATGGCCTCCGGTATTAGAGTCAGCATCCGGAATGAACAGCTAATAATTGTAGCAATGCCTTGAGGGCCTCACTATTTACATACAAATAGTTCTGACCAGGGCTGGCTACCAGCAATAGTTAATTTAATTTAGTATCCCTTGGCAAAAGAATAGTCATTGGTTTTCCAGCACTTTTAACCTTGGTAGACCCTTGGGAAATAAAAATTAGATTGAGAGAAAATTACCACTGGTGGAGAACAGTATAAAAGTGACAGTAACATATATAAACCTCTGGCAGGAGTGGAATAAAGTGGCATATTATTGTTTGGTGGCTCCCAAAGTTCAATATTTCTTAAGTGATGTACACGTCCACCACTGTCTCAGCCCCAGACACCTGGGCAGTCTCTCCCCAGGTGCACATCCTTGTTACTGTCACACAAGGAACGTAC
Source organism: Petromus typicus (assembly GCA_004026965.1). Classification (NCBI taxonomy): domain Eukaryota; kingdom Metazoa; phylum Chordata; class Mammalia; order Rodentia; family Petromuridae; genus Petromus; species Petromus typicus. The sequence goes on from PVIR01000388.1 coordinate 117,654, forward strand.
TACCTGGCTAAGCAGCAAGAGGTATTTGGACAAAAAGCCAGGAGAAAATGGGTCTCTACAAACAAGAATTTAAAGAAATGTCTACAAATAAGAGAGATCCAGAATGACCTCAATGAACATCTGGGGTGGCCCAGCTGTTGGTCCCATTTTCTTTCTATAATTCTGTCGTTACGTGGAAGCTCAGTTCTGACAGGGACTGAGGCTGCCTCTCAGTCTCACTGTTCATGACTCGTGGCCCCACTACACAGACCTCTGGGACACACACACGTGCACGCACACACCCCAGTTCTCTCTCTGGAACCACGGCATCGTGCACCTTCCTTTTCTCACATGCTTCCTTTTGGCCTGGACCACCTTTCCAGCCATCCCGGTCGGCTCTGTCTAGCTCCCGATTTTCTCTATGAAAACTTGGCCGGGGCGTCCTCTCCTCTCCTCTCCTCAACAGGGGCTTTCCCACATGACCTCCAGACCAAGTGCAGATCAGACAAGTGCTACCTTTTGCATCGGCCTCCTGAACTTGTCATTGACAGTATTTGCATCCGTCCATTCCTGTGTCTGCCTAGGCCAACCCCAGCGTCTACACTGACAGTACTGGGAACATCATGAACATCTAGAGAACACAACACATATGTGCATAGGAAGGAGTCAAGTTCACAATGAGGGACCGAGACAAGGAAGTCAGAAACTCCTTACTGTCTCTACCTTGATAAGTTACCTGGTACAAGCTTTTCCATCACTGCACGTAGCTCGATTTTATCCTTGCTTTATTTGTGTGATAATCTTATTAATGTACACACAAACACACACACGACTGTAAAAGGAGGGATTGTTTTTCCTTTTCTTTCTCATCTTTCCAGTACCTAACATTGTGCCCAATATACAGACGGTGTCCTATATATATGCACGTAAACACATTAATGGAAGGTATGGAATAGATCAGGGATTAAAAACTCAAAAAGGTCACAAGTGGGGCTAAATTCTGAAGTTCATTTGTATGTGTCTATATGGCACAAGCACAGATAAGGACATATACAAAAATACTGGACCCTGAGCTCCAGTTTGAATTAACTTACACATAAGCCTAGGAGGGTCTGAATCTAAAGCTTACCTTTAAACCAACACTGAAACCACCACGGGATTTGTCTTTCCCTATAGGGGATAAAACCGGTCATTTACGGAGTATAAACAGACTTACGAATTCACCAATAGTCTCATTTTACATGCACTGGGGTCAAGAAAGATCTTCCCCACTTGCCCCTTGACACGATAACATCTCTCGGAGAGTCTTGTCTTGCTTAGGAGGCACCTGATAAAGCAAGATGACCCTAGAGTCAGGTATAAACCACAATGGAACCTTGAATAAAGATGAACACAGTTACTTTGGGATTGTTTTATTTTGACAAACACTACTGTGAGTACAATTTGTAAGTCTGGGGTGGAGAAAAAATTGTTGTACTAATAGAGAAAAAGAATCTGGGGCACTGCACTGGGTGCTGGGGAGAAAGACATAGGGTTGATCTAACAAAAGGCTGGGAGAGGGAGGTCCGGTCACCTGCCGTGGGCAGCCTGACAGAAACCCATTCCTATGCTTCTTCTATAACATCTTAAGTGAATCCTGTTTACCTCATGGTGTTGTTTGCGTGAACAGATTTCATCTATGGGCAGTGGGGAGGGGGCTAAGTGAGCAGCTAACGTTCACATACTAAAGGAGGGAGAAACGATTCTCACTTAGCTCGTGATGAGCTGAAGGGTCCCACGGGTACCTCAGACTGAGCCGTGTCAAACATATCAGCTTCACATCTCCGTCTCCCGCACGTTACAGATTGCAGCTGACCACCAAGCGGGGGAAGGGAAGGGTGAGGCGAGTTCCACGAGTCAGTGCTTATATTTACTGGCATCAAAGATGTGCCAAGCAGCTTACAAAGATCATCTCACTTAAGCGTCGTGGCATCTCTATGGAGCCGCTGGCATTGTTTCTATTTTACAGATAAGGAATGAAGAGGAGACAGCAAAGAGGTGGGCTGTCCCACGCTGTGCCCCAACAAGCATCAGAACATAGATTTGCACTCTCATCGTGTTATGCTGTCTCTTACAAATGGCTGAAGGAGAGAGAAGGGACAGGTATTGACATTAACAGGGGTGGAGGCAGGAAATAATGCCCTGAAGATCACTGTTGCCCTGAAATCTCCCGGGGACTCAAACAAGTTCTGGAGGAAACCTATGACTGCGGACTTAGGAATCATGGTGCTTATTTTTAGCAGAGTCTCTGAGGGCAGTCGGACCGCAGCATGGTGGGCGTGTAGGCTTCAGGATCAGACAAATGCTGGTTTGAGTCACACCTCTGATTTACTATCTAAAATGGTTCAACTCTGAATTTCCCTCCAGAAATAATCATAAACATAAATTTAACAATTAGTCAAAAGATGAGCAGCCCTTCTGAATCAGGGAACAACTGTCGCTAGAGAATAATAACCTTAAATCTCTTTCAGTGAGTTCCAGCAGTACTCAGTTAAGAGAGAAGAAGAGCTCAATCTTTTAGTTTCCTTAATTCCTAAAATTAAGCTGAAGACTTCTGGCATTTATGGCATGCATATTAATTTGACTACAGAGGCAATGTTGATGTTGCAGATTGTTCTGTGACCTGGAGCAAACTGTTTCACCTCACTGAGACAAGGGAACAGCCAGAACGGCCGTCTGTAGTAATGATGACACCCCAGCAGTGAAGTCGGTGGAGGAAGCCAGCTGATGGGTAGTGCTCAGCATGATGGGTAGTGCTCAGCACTCAGTAGGAAGAGGAAGTAACAATGAGGGAGGGACGGTGGTGCCCCGGTAATCTCCGCATTCTGGGAAGCTGAGGCAGGGGGTGACAATTCAAACTCACTCATAATAATTTAGCAAGACCCTCCAAAATAAAAAATAAAAAACAGTGGAGGATGTGGCCCAGTGCAAAGTCCCTGAGTTCAATCCTGCTTATGCAAAAGAAAAAGGAAATGACGTTGTGACCTTCATAACAACTGGCATGAGGATGGCAAGGACAATGGTGCAAAGATAAGACTGAGAAGAGAGAATGCTGTGTGGCCATTGAGGGGGAGGCCGGGGTTCAGGTGACGACCTTGAAGATGAGAATGGCCACAAAGACAGCACTGCAATGAGGAGATCATGATGAGCAGTTATCAGGACAGGAAGTGTTTGTGGACAGTGATGATGGTTATGAAAGTGAACAAGACAAAGAAAGGAGAAATACAAAGGAAGGACTGGAAAACAGAAGTGATTTGAAAAAGAGAGAAGAGAATCCCATCCAAACCTGGGGTGCTCCAGATAATAGTATCCATTCCTGACTGCAGGGACAACAGCACCCTCAGCAGTGGACACGGCCTCTTGGACCCCTCAGCTTCATGCCTCACCCGGAACAACTTACGTATGTTTTCATCATAACCCCATAGCTACTCATGTCCATGCAGTGGACCCCACACTACAGAGACCATCAAAATACAACAGCAGCCATCAAGGTCGAGTCTCAGACTGGCCAGGAAGGTCATGGGCAAACCTTCCTCATCCTCCTCCTTCATGAAATGGAATGAGGCCTTGTCAAGAGATATGAGTATACCTAGCAGATGATTAAAATCATGTGAGCAAATGTGCTCTGAGTTCTCTCAAGCGGTGACTATGAGAATCTTACGTTTTTGGTAATGAACAAACTGCAAAATTATTTGAAAGGTTAAAAGTAAGACTTTTAGCAAGTCATTCCATCTTTCTGAATTTCAACATGAATAATGAAATTATATAAAAATACCAATATTCAAAGAGAGTAGTGAGTCTCAATGAAGGTAATCTATATAGTTTATTATGGTATCTTTCTTATAGTACCCTTTAGTGACAGTAGATATTGCCAAGTAGGAGTCAAAAAGAATAATTTTAAATATGTTCAGAATACAGGTGTGATTATGTGAATCTCCTGCTTAGAGTTTTCAGCAATTTCTTTATGGCTGCAAGGATGAAGTCCAAATGTCTTAACGTGCTGGCAAAGCCTGTATAACCTGGCTCCTGCCTAACTCTCTCCACAGACTAAACCTTCTTTTATTGCTTTTCCCCCTGCCAGGTTCCCAGCTTTTTCTGTGTTTGACTCTCTCATCATATTTCTGGCCTCCTAGGACACTCAGCCTCCAGGCCGAGAGAAACCTTTGAGTCACTCCTGTTGCAGCACGGCTGGATAATTTCCTAGTGATCTATCTGTTTTCAGCTATGCAAGACTGAGTCAGGCCATTGGTGTCCATTTTCACCACCTGGCACAGTACCTAGTACCGAGTAAAGCCCAATAAATGTCTGCTGAGCTTTCTGCTGATGATCCCTGTGACTGACGTTCATGAAGGGCACAGAAAACGGGGCTGGGAAAAGAGGAGAGATGGAGGATGGGACCAGAGCAGGAACTCTCGGGCCCGACAGGATTGACCCAAGAGAAAGACATTCCAGGGAGGGAAAGGCAGAGTACAGAGGGCTAACAGAGCACAGTGAAAGGGAGAAATGTCATATAACTACATAGGGCCATGACACAGAATCCCAGGGCTGTGTGCACCAACAAGGTATCTGCTCGTTGTCCAGTAAGCATCAAACAGCCTCTGAAGAATTCTAAGCAGAGAACTGATTTGACCAGACTGTGGCATCAGACGAATGACTGCAACCCCATTAACTTTCATTATTTCCCATTCTTTCTTCCTACTTTCCTATTTTTTTCTCTCTTCTCTACTTCTAAAATACATTCTTTCATTTTCTATAGTTTTCATTCACATGGATTTCATTGACTCTGGATGTCAGAGGGTCAAAAACTAAGGCACAGACAGAATTCAAGTATCAGTCCAAAAGTCAAGGGGATAAAATTCCATTCTGACATGGCCCTAACCATTAGTGGATGTTATGGGCTTTGTGTACATGTGTGTCCCCCGCTCCCACCACCCGCAAAGCCTCATACAGTCAGAGGGCTCTTTCGGAGGTGGCCGAATCTACAGTGTGTGGTCCTGGGATTAAGGGCAAGTGACAGCTCAACTGGTCCACTGATTGGTTTGGGACCCCCTTAATCTCCATAGTCTGGATAAGATAAAAGAGATAGAAGGACGCCATAAACTCTCCTGTTGCTTTTGTGACCTTGTGGAAGACATCAACTGTTGTTCTCTTCTGAGCTCTTCTCTGCCATGTGTCACTCTGTCCTGGAACCAACCAACTATGGGCTGAAACCTCTGCAAACTGTAAGCTAAATAAACCTTTCCTCCTTTAACTCTGAGTGTTGAATATTTTGTCTCAGCATTAAGAAAAGAAACTAAGACAGTGGACATATGTCTCCCAGAGGAAAGCTCTATAAATGATCTGAAAATAAGGCAGATGTGGTGATGGGAATGAGTTTGTCGTTTCCTTAAAATAACTGTGTGCCTGAGAGTGCCTGAGGCCACATCAACCTTCTCCAGCAACACTCTTCTTTTCCCACTGAAAGTAGCGCTCTCCCCATCCTTCCTTTTCGGTGAGACTTCTGGCTTCACTTCCTTCAGTGGAAAATATCCACAAAGTCCTGCTGAACAGCATGGTTACTGAAGCTACTCTAAGATAATGGCTACCAAATCTGAAATCTCAAACTCCTTCTAGGGATTAAAATTGAGACTCGGGGTTAGAGTGTTAGAGTCTAGGGTTTAGGGCAGGGGTAAAGATTAATGTTAAGTTTAGCTTAGATTAGATTAGACTAGGATTCATGTTAGGATTAGAGTTCAGAGTGAAGGTTAATGCGCGTTAAGGGCAGGGCGGGATTGGGAGAACTTCTGGGCACAGGAGGAGATGAGAGGCAGCTGAGAGTCTGACACTGCTGTACACACACTCACACATCAAACTCACACTATGTCTACTTTTTCTGTTGAATTCTGCATGCAGTGATAATAAAATGAATCTATCCTCCTCTGATTCAAAACAGAGATTTAAAAATCACCAAGCTAAGGAAACTCTCAGGCCACACATCGGATTCAAAGAGTGGCGCGCAGTCCACTTCTCAGGAATTTCAGCTCCTCGTGAAGTTGAAACATTTAGACTCCTACAGAGCTGAAGCTGCCTCGGGTGTGGCAGAAGCCGCCCCGTAACACAGAGTGCGGGAAAGATGGACAGTGATGACTCCCTGGGAAGTAGACAGTTGGTGTCCACCTCCTTCCTGATGGGCAGGCGCTGAGGAGGACAGCCAGGAGAGCGTACGTAACCAGGCTGACCACCAGTTACTGCAGGTGGGAGTCAGGAAAGTATTTCAGAACAACTATGGCCTTAGCCAGTCAGAGGGGCCAAGAATAGGCCCCTGGATCCAAAAGGTCAGGTAAAAAACACGGGATGAAGCCAAGAAACCAGGTAGCTGGGAAACGAATAATTGATCGAGCATGGGCACTGAATCTAAGGAAATTTTTGAGATTGAGTGGAAGTAATTTCTACTAATGCAGAGGTTGACAGAATGTCTCTGTAAAGGGCCCAACAGTAATAACACTACTGTAGGCTTTGCAAGCAATGTACACTCTCTGTCACAACTCATCGACTCTGTTGCTCTTGAACCCAAACAGCCATCGATAATTCATATATGAAATCTGTGGTTATCAAACAATAAAACTTTATTTAGAAAAATAAGCAGCAAGCCCAACTGCATGCACAAGCCACGGTTTACTGTCCCATGCACAACTGCAGCCTACCATGAGCCAATACAATACAGCGATGTGCAGAATGCAGACATTAGAAAGCAACATCAGGACCATCACATGTATTAAAAACCCTGGAATAGCCATACCCCAAACTAACTTCCAGTGTATCCTTATTTATGTGAAACAATAAATTCTGTTGTTGCTGTTGTTGTTGTTGTTTAGGCAGCATAAATTATTAGGTTTCTGTCCACTGCAGTGAAAAATGTCCAGATTGCTATGGAATCAAAAAATGCCGGGGAGAACCAAAGAGGCCCCGTTCTAAATCTTCTGGCTCCTGTGCTGGGTTTCCCTCATTTCAACACACCTCACAGAAGGGAATGGCGTAGTTCAAATGTCTTTTGGCTGGCCCCTAACCAATGCTTCCAGTGTAGATCTGGATTTCGCTCCTGCTTCTCAGAACATCATCTGAGGAGAGTGTGTGCCTGAGTAATGGTGCCCACGGATGTGGGAAGGTGGCACAACGGCTCTGAAGGGCCAGATGGATGCCAGACAGCTGTGACTTGATGGAAGCGCTCCATTTGGCAGGACCAGGGGAGCCCAGCATGAGCAGCGTCAATTAGCCGCCTCTTCGGAGAGAGGATGATTACAGCGCATCACTGCAATCAAGCCTCACGCAGCCACTACAAATAATGGTTATCAAGTCTCTGCAGAAACATGCAGACATGCTTTATATGACTTCAACAGAGAAGAGCAGAATGCTCCGGAATTCTCATGCACCGCTGAAGAGATTATGTACTAGAATAAATTCTCTAGGAAATAACTTTGCAATGGGTAGCAGAAAACCTTCAGGGTAAAAAACTCTCAAGTCCTTTAATTCAGTAATCCTCCTCCTCCCCTCTGACAGTCTACCCTAAGCAAATAATTCAATACAAATTCCTGTACAAGATGTTCATCACATCAGTATTTACAATAGCAACAAAAGGAGAAGAGTGCCCAAATTTCTGAGGTAGCAAACTGATAAAATAGATCCTGCTAGGCCAGGGATTTAGCTCACTAGTTGCGGCACCTGTCTTGTAAGCACAAGGGCCCAGGTTTGATCTCCTAGTAACCATATACAATACTGGGCATGGAGACTCACGCCCAGTAACAATCAGAACCACATACCACAGTGCCGGGCGTGGTGGCTCACGCCTGTAATCCCAGCACTCGGGAGGCAGAGGCAGGAGGGTTGCTGTGATGTGAGTTGGAGGCTGAGCTCAGGGCCAGCCTGAACCACAAAGCGAGACCCTGTCTCAAAAAAAAAAAAAAAATAGATCATGCTATACAGCCACCAAATGGAAAATGACAATAGCTGTCAGAATTATTTTTTATGACATAAGGAGATATTCATACATGACAAGTGAAAAGACAAGACGCAGATGGCATAAATATAACAAATAGTACCTAAATACATGGCACAAATGTTGGGTTTAGTTACTTGGATATGATGAAAAACTACTTGAATTGGCAGACTGAGGGCTCCTTTTATGGGTTTATTTGCATTGGGATCAAGAAGGTGGCAGGAAAGTCCTAGAGACAAGAAAAGGCAAAGGCAATTAAAGACATGTGGCCACGTATCGTGCCTGAATCTCTCACAGTGATTTTTTTTGAGGCTCCCTCCGAGAAGTCCTAGGCATATTCTGCAAGTCCTTAAATGTCACCTCTTAAGGGGAAGCCTGCTCACTCCCCAGCGGAGGCCACATGTCTCTTATCAATGCTCTTTTGAGTGTCTTAAGTTCCTACTTCACAACACAAAAACACAATTAATACTGTATATGTAAATGGCACGTGCTTCTCACACACTATGGCTGCATTACAGACACGATAGCCACTGACAGGAGCACAGGCTATTTGAATCTCAGCATAAAGTAACTCAAAGCAAAACTTACGAGATCCATTCTCAGTCATGCTGGCCACATTTTGAGTGCTCAGCATCCAGAGGTGGCTAGTGAATCCTACTGTGGACAGGGCACACACAGAAATAAGTCGTGGCTTTACTGAACAATGCCGATTCCAGGAGGCCTCGCTCACGTCATCCCCGGCTCCCAGCACCAAGGCCAGGCACTTTACACTCAGTGGATGCACGAGCTGAAGGAAGACAGTAAAGATACTTCCATGAAGAGGAGGCCCTCGCCGTATAAAGGAGAAGTAAAATCTCATGCCCACTGTTCATAGTTGATTCCTTTGTCAAATGACCAGCACCACGGAGATCTAGTTGAGAATGCATGTGGTCAGGAGGAAACGCGACCTATGAGAAAAGAGCTCTGAACTCTTGTAGTTTTCCACACAGCTGGCCTGGCCCCCAGCGAGGAGGATGTTAGTAATGACACAAGTCAGGCCCAGCCTCTCAAGATCACAGCTCAACAAGACACCAAGAGCCCGTCACGGGAGCTGGGTGCCCGCTGCAGCACGGTCAAGGAGCCAGGGAAGACAGCCCTCTTCTCTCATCCCTGGTGTTTTTTGTACTGACAGCTAGAAGATAAAACATTGGCCATGTCTGCGGATGTGAGTGTTCTGAACTTTAGGGCTGGGCAAGACCCATGCTGTCTGCCCTTTGTGTCTCTCCCACCCTCAAACCAAAGTCAGCAATTCAAGAATCTCAATGTGAAGCTCCAGTAGACTGTATTATTACACACACCATTATCTATAAACAGGTGCTCTTATAAATATTGAATCTACAAAGAATGCTTGGTCTTAAGAGGCTAGTAATTGATAACATTCATTCCCTCAATCGATGTTTAATTGAGCATCTACTAGATGGTAGGCACTGTTCTACACTTTGGCAAATAGGCTCATGAACAACACAAAACTAGATGAGTGTGTTTGCCTTTGTGAAATTATAACCCAGATGGGTTTCAGCCCATAGTGAGGACTAGAGTGACCGAGAGAGTTTCAAAAAAATGCCGTTTCTTCGATCACACTTCCTAGAAATTCTTTATTAAAACGGGCAGTCTAGAAATAAGATTTCCTTTCCCAGGTGAGTCAGGTACCCAATCACCTGGAGGCCCTGAGAACCACAGCTCTAAGCAAAAAAGTGCTCAAAGTGTGGTCCCTGGGCCAGCAGTACTTGGATAGTGTCACTTGGGAATGTGTTAGAATTGCAAAGTCTCAGGCCTCTCCCAGCTGTAGAGAATCAGAAACACTCCTGGCAGGACCAGGAAGTTATGGTTAACAAGCCCCTGAAGTGATCTGGGTATATGGTGAAGTTTAAGAACCAGTGCTCTTAGCAGAATTACCTGGAGAGGTGAGTGATGAGAGATAAGAGGAACCTGCCTTTGTCTTTTTCTAGCATACACTGGCCAGCTGACTACCCCTGGAGAGGCACCGCACACACCTTCCCCAGGTAGCCTGATGACAGCTCACTGTGCAGTTTTCACAGCTCCCAGAGCTCAGCCTCAGGTTCCTGAGTCCTCCCACCCCGTGAGGGAGCAACTCCTACCGGGGGTGGGGCACAGACAGCCTCTGGGTGAATTTTCCATAGGTAAACTGACACACAGTCAGCTGTGCACACACTAGCACACACGCGATGCACTGTGGTGACACTCACACAAGTGCACACACACACAAGCTTACTGCACACAACACATGGGAGCACACCCTTCGCCATCACAGTGTCACAAACACAGGCACATTCTGTCCACTGTAGAGCATACAACCACATCCTCTTCGCCTGCTCTATACACCCAGACACACACAACCACACTGTACCAGAGATCTTCAAATGTGTCTGCACACTGGCCTCACCTGGGAACTTTAAAAAATTCCGATGCTCAGGCCAACAATCGCGCCAATTAAGTCAAGCCCTCTGGAGCTGGAAAGCGGGTCTCTTAAAATCATGTCATTTGCAGGGAAATGGATGGAATTTGAAACCATCGTGCTAAGCGAAATAAGTCAGACATAAAAAGTTAACTTTTATATGAGAAACCTAAAATACAAATAAATGAAAGGAAGGAAGGAAGGAAAGAAATGAGATGAGATGAGATGAGATGAGAAGACAGAAAACTAGAAGGCAAACTCTGCAGGGAAGGATCAGAGGAAGGGGTGAGGTGAGGGGGAGAGGAGTAAAGGACTGAAAATTAAGATATGTTATGTGTGTACCAACTCCCCCCAAACAAACTCCACTATTATGTACTACAAACCTACCCTAATTTAAAAGAAGAAAGATACCAAATTATTCCAGCATGCAGCAGAGGTTGAAAACCACTACTTACACCAGGGCCCTAGGATTAGCAGGCAGAAGTGGGTGTTAAAAGGGTCTCTGCTTCCTCTCAGAAAGGAAGACATGAGAGAAATGGAGGAAACTGAAATTCAAAGACCTCCAAAGGTCTCCTGCTTCCCTTAAATTGGGACTATCTGGACTGCCATTCTGGTCTTTCTTGACAATATCCTGCCACGTCTTTCTCCATCTGTTGATGGTCATTAGTCAACGAGCGCTGAGGAGACACTTTTGGCAAAGCGGGCTGGCTTTACTTACCCAGCGGGATGAGGGGATGGCGCAGTACAGACAGGCCCAGCTCCGTGAGAGCCTTGAGCAGGAACTCACTGTTGGACCAGGCTTCAGGGTATAGTCTGGGCAGGGCTTACTCTGGGATGGAGTATCACACAGTGAGGAAGTGGCCATAAATTTACGCCTTAATCGGTGTTACCTGGAGGCCAAGAGGAATCAAGTAGGACTAACACCATAACTGATGGACGTGGTGTCATTCATTTAAAGCAGGAAATGGGAAGTTCAGTCGCTTCCAGGGTGGGGCTGATGTTTTTCGTTTGTGCTCAGACAAAATTAAGGAGGTGCTCCGTGTCTGTCTGGCTCCATCGTAGCTCGAGGGCCCTCGTCTGCTGCTGGTCATTTGTGAAATTGTTTACGTGTGTTAGGCAGCTCTGAGCTCCAGGCCAGTTTCCAACTGACAGGAGCTGCTTATAAAACTCTCACATTCCCTCTTCGGTTCCTCACATTAAATCTCCATTGTCTCTTGGCTTTCAAATGTGTCTCTTTCTTCTATAAGGTGATGAAATTCACCCTTTCAACTTGGCCTTGTGATACAGAGCACAGTGGTGGGCATATACACCCGGGAGCTTTCACATCTTGAAAAGTACACTGGGTTTAGATTTAGAATCACAAGGCCTGACTTTCGATTCCTACTTTCTGCTTGCTCAGTGGACAACCTGGGCAAATGGCTCAACTGCAACTGCTGACCTCAGATGGAGAATCAAGCACCCTCGCCATCCGATTTCTGAAGGCAAAAAAAGCGAGACAACTCTGCATCCATAAGGAGTGAGCAAAGCAGCAGATTCTCAAGAAATGTGCATGAGGAAGATAAGCAGAGTAGGGAGGCAACTGGAATGATCCACGCTTTGGTCAAGGGGGGCAAAGGACAATTAGCTTACAGGACCTCTAAGACCCCCAAGAAAATGCAGGGAGCTGAGGAACAGGTGTAATTATATCCCCTGGGTGACCCTCTGGCACCTAGAAATGGCCTTCAAGGGTAACCAAGCAGATATTGACTTAGTTTAGAAAGCCAACCTCTAACATTTTCAACCCAGAAAATGTCCTGCTAGTCAAGCACTGTGATAGAGAAACAGAAAGAATATACGGCATCTTCCCAAAGATGCTCCTAGTCTATTAGGAGAGAGGCACAAACCATCCCAGTTGAGCATAAAAAACAGTAAAAGCTTCCAGAGTACAGCAATGACTACAGCCAGGAGGAGCCCGTTGTACGAAGGTTGGGGAGGATTGACTAGGAATCTCAGGGAAAGTCACACCGAACCGGTAGTGTTGCAAATGGGCTTGGAAAGATGAACAGAAGCATCCAAGGCTGATAAATAAGAAGCGTCAGAGGAAAGCGATCTGTAGCAGAAGAGTCAACAGTTGCAACAGTACAAAGGCAAGGAAGTCCCTCATGTGTCCTGCCACCCTGAAACTCATTCAAACGTAATTCCTACACCCAGGGTGTTGTGGTTGGGATCTCGGATGTTCCCCCTAAAAAAGCCTCACATTTTCAGAGGTGGGGATTTTAAAAAGTCTCTGGATCCTGGAGGCACTGCATTCAGCCATGTGGATTCACCCACAGGCAATCCTGCAGAGGAGGTAGGCCGGTCAGAAGTGGCAGGTCACAGGGATGTGACCTGAAATGGTGAATGTCCCTCCCTGGTTTCTCCTTCCCCTCCGCTTCCTGGTCAAACGATGTGAACAGCTTTCCTCCTCCCACGATCTGCCACGAGACTGCTCCTGCTTCAATCCTGCCGGCCTTGCAAGGACTGAGACTGCAGCAATGAGGAGCCAAAAACAAACCTTTCCCCTTTGAGTTGTGGGTGCTGTGTACAGCATCTCCATGACAAGGAAAGCGACTGAGACAAAGGGCCATGACAACTACCACGTCAATTATTGTACTATCATCATCCAGTCCCAAAATTCACTTGGACACAGGATTTCCTCACAGACTGACAAAGCAGTAAATGAGCACCATCTGCTCTTTTCAGAGGTTTCGATCACGGTGCTAGAAGGTCCAGGGAACCCAGAAGTGAGCACACACGTATACATATGGTGTGGGTTTGCTTTAGAGTTAGATTTTCTGTCTTTTTGTTCCATATTTACAACTCTTAGAGTTAATTATATAGTTAACTGGCTTCAGTGCTCAAAACCAGACATCTTAAAACAATACTGAGAGTTTTAAAGTTTTTATTCAACCTTAGTTAGCTGCTATCTGAACAATTGGTTCAGCAAGGGGATGATGACCCAAGCACACAAGACTCCCTCCCCACTCTTGTCTGAGTTCAGCTCACTCTTTGGGAGATAACAGCCACCAGAGAGCCCAGACCTTCTTTTAAGAGACTTAGAAGCTAATGTGGGGGCAGCTGCTAAGAGCTGTGGGCTTTGCAGGCTGTGAATGGACACCCCTGGGGAGGCCAAAACTGAAAGTAGTCTCTGGCCAAATTTACTGGTCAGAAAGGCCTCCCTTGCAGAATGCTTTTAGCGTACGCTGTATGCATTTCAGAGGAGTGGAGAGGCTTCTAACATAGTGACTGCTCTCCCCAGCTCCCCTGTGTTGAATCTGCTGGTCACAATCAACTGACTAAATCTGCATGGCAGCTACTTCCGGGAGAGAGTCCTGACACAAGTGGGTTCCGGGAGCATAAATGGGGACAGCCCTCACTAACAGAACAATGCCACAAATGACGTATGACAGTTCCTGAGGCTGTAAGTCTGACATCAAGGTACCTGCACGATTAGGTCCCACTGAAGATCCTTTTCCAGGATACAGACAACTGCTTGTCTAGTGTTCCCTGGGGAAAAAGAGAGTGAGAAGCTTCTCTCGGGACCCCTTCCATAAAGGCTCTCACCCTACCCACAGGAGCTCCACCCTCATGACCTCATGTGACATGGTTACTTCTCAGAGGCGCTTCTGCCTAGCGCCATCACCTTGGTGGTGAGGATTTCCATATGGGAACGGGAGGAGAACACAAACAGTCCAACACAGAGTTCAAATGAAAGTGTTCCATGAAACTGGAACACTTAAATAAATAATCCATTATTTTATGTACAGGACCAAAATGGTTGTACAAACTAAATAACTTAAAGAGACATTTTTTCTTATTCACATCTCTAGACATTTAAATAGTCAAATTGGTAAAAAAAAGAAAAACTTTTTTTATCATCTCATTGAGAAAATTAGAGCCCTTGCATATTCAAAATGGAGAATAATTGAATATTGAACGCTGCGTGAGGAGAGCAGGAGAGGCCCCGTCACGGTTAGGAAGGAGGGATGGGGAGACCACGTCTCTGAGCCACTGCCCCATCCTCCAGGACCGTGCTGGAGCTGGCGTGTTCTTGTCTAAACATTCCAGTGGCCTCTCCGCCTCTCTCCACTCTGCCTTTCACACTCCCAGGTATCAACTTCATTTCCTGTTCACAGCCTCACTTCCTGTTCCGTTGCTTATGTTTAAAAACTACTTTCCTCAGTCTGTCCTTATTTTTAATTTTTAGTTTTTATATCTGCATTATGGAGGTGTAATTTACGTACAATAGAATGTGCCCAGTTTGACACACATCTTGAATCTGTATCCACACAGACAGACCTGCATAGCCACATCCCAATCAAAATGAAAACCCAAATGACTGTCCTCATTCCCTGGGTAGTCAGTCCCTTTTGCCACTGTGAACTGCTTGTCATGTTTTAGAATTTTCCATGAATGGGGTCACACAGTACGTGCTTATCTGTATCAGACTTCTATCAGAATGGTATTTCTGAGACTCATTCATATTGTTGCACCTATGAGCAGTTTACCCTTTGTGTGGCTCAGAAATACTTTTCATGAACACACACTATTCACGTCTCCATTCACATGTTACAGAACAGTTGGGTTTTTCCAGTTTTTGAGCATTACAAATAAAGCAGCTATGAATGTTCAAAGTTCTGTTCTGCCTTTGTTCAATGTTGGGAAATGGTTACTTCCTGTCTTTTGTCTGGTTGTCTCATTGCTGAGGGTGGGAGCATACAGTGGGCCATGGACAGGTGAATCCTGAGTTCTCATCAACAAACTTGCCCTTCTCATTTATAGAAGAATCAGTCTCCATCCTCTTCCAGAATAACCTATCTGATTCAACGCTCAGACACTTTCACGCCCAGAAAACATTCTTACCAGTCATATTCCTGCTTTTAAAATGGCCATCAGTTATTTAAAAATCAGACTTTGACGACGAGGATAACAATAGTCACTTACAGGTCATATGGACAGTCTGTGTCCCCAAATGAGATCCTACAGGATGAATACATGACTCTGTTGTGATCTGCACCAAACCTCTGATGCCAGTCTAAGCACAAGAAGCCCAACGTCAGGGACAGCTGATAAAATACCTGGGAATGCTGTTCAAACCTGCCAAATTTGGGAAATGAAAGCAAAGACCAATAAACTGCCAAAGACTAAAGGAGACTGAGGAGACTGGACCACTACGCATCACGTGGTGTCGCTGATGGGATCCTGGATCCTGAAGAAGACAGAAATAGAAACACTGGTGAAATCTGCACAAAGCCCAGA
Organism: Petromus typicus; assembly: GCA_004026965.1. Lineage (NCBI taxonomy): Eukaryota > Metazoa > Chordata > Mammalia > Rodentia > Petromuridae > Petromus > Petromus typicus. The sequence continues at coordinate 133,376 of PVIR01000388.1, forward strand.
GTTTGGTTAATACCAGCGTCGGTTACCGCACTGACAAATGCACGATGCTGACGTAAGATGCTAACAACAGAAGAACCTGGGAAAGGGAAATGTCTGTACTATCTTGGCAACTTTTCTTCAAATATAAAGTTATGGATTATAAAAATGGATTGTTTAATCCATTAAATACGAAGATGTCAAGGTTTAACATTCCTAAAAACAATGAAGTATAAATCCTGAGCGCGGGCCACCCCCACCACACCTGGCCTGCCACCACCTCCACCTCTATCTCTTGACAAAGACAGGACCTTGGTCCACTTGCCCGCTCATTCACTCTTTGCTTCCTCTCGACCTGAGACTTGTGATCATTACACTGCTGCCTTGCTAACACAGCCAGGAGTCCTTAGACTGGCCTGTCCCAGAGACGGTCAGGAAACGGCCCCAAATCAAGGACAGAGAAGTTCATTTGAGCTTAGCAAGGATGCATTCGCCATACCAGCTAGGCTAAGGCGGAGGAAGAAACTGTCTAAAGCTTTTTGGACAGCAATATACAGCATCAAATCCTCCTTCTTTTCCATCATTTTCTCTTTTCTTCTGAGAAGTGAAGAAGTCCAGTGGGGGTGAGGTAACCATTTCACAAACCCTGCACCAGGCTCTGCAGTTTTATTTCCCAAGGTTAACGATCTAAATAAATCGACCCTGTCTTACCTCTACTAAGCTGCTGAAAAATGATGTTATATGGTCAGCATAGATCACACTGGTACTTTCTTCCTTCGAAAGTTATCCTTGGTAGAAATTCTCACTCTACCTAATGAACCAATATTAGTTTAACTACATGTTGTTAATTAAAAACAGAGTTTTATGCAGGCTTTTTCCCCCCAGAGAGAAAAACAAAGTACATTGTGCTCCAACGTTCCTGGAACAGAATAGTTCTTCCAGAATTTATATGTTTCTTAATGGATACAGTGATATATCTTTTAAGGTGCACTATTTGGGGGGACCTCATTCTCTTCCCAAGAAAGAGCTGGCTACAGATAACTCTTTACAACCCCGGTCATTTAGTTCTCATGTGTGCAAGATGACCTTGCACCCCACATTCTCAATCTTTTTTCATCCACAAACATTTAGGTAAGTCTACATGAACTGTGTGCACCACAAAACGAAGGCCACATCTCAAGGTCACTCCAGCCCAAGATTTAGAGAGGTGTCTTTGCCACGCCCCCGCCAAAAACAGTGGCGTGACAAGGGACACAGTCCCGGGGCGTAGACCCCCTGGCTCTTGAGGTACGTGCTCTTCGGAGTTAAGCCTCGCAGGGATAAGAGCAGTGGCCCAGCAGAAGAAAACAGCAAAGTGTACTTTGCTGTAATGATTATGTGCTCGGATCACGAACTTTGTTTCTTGTCACCTTGACCTTCCAACTTTCTTTGTTTCATGCTCTGCCACAAGGTCGCCACTCTGCCCACCGCCCCAGAGGGTCGTTTCCGTGTATGATAAGTAACCCTGTTCCTCCCAATACACAATAGGTAGTTAGTGAACAAGAAAAACCGGTTTCACAAACAGGACAGGTAAATATGCATAGCAACGCCCAGGAATGATAAAACAGAACAATTTAGGAAGCAAAGGGACTATAGAAAAACAAAAATGCAGATAACGTCTTTCAGGAAAAGACAAGTGTTTCTTCACCAAGTGCTGACCGCTTGCCTCACAAAGAAATCTCTGACCCCTAGGAAATGGCATGACAATAGTGTCTCCTTTCTGTTTCGGTTTTCTTTGCACCTTATCCTGTTAATCTTTAGCAGTACAGTCCTCAACTGACCCAAAACTTTTCTGTATAAAAAGAGAGCACAATTTAGTAAACTTTGCAGCAGCATCACAACCTCTCTTGTGTTCGTGTGTTGTTTGCCATCGCCGACTCCGTCCATTCCTGACTTCAGTGCTCCCTGGCCCTGCACCGCGAGCAGTCCGCGGCATGACTTCATTCACGTTCTCTCAGAAGTAAACCCTGGAGTAAGGATTCAGGTGTATCTTGGTTACTTTTCTCATGGCTGAGACAAAATATCCAACATCCAAAGTCAAGGGAGGAAAAGCTCACTTCAGCTAACAGTTAGCAGGCATTTCGGCCCCACAGTCAGTGGGCTCCAGGACAGCGGGGCATGGTGGAGGGCTCGGGAGGAGAGAAGCAGGGCGTGGTGTGCAAGTGCACACACAGGGAACAAGCTACAGCGGCAAGCTGCCTCCCCTCTTATCCCTTTCAGGCTACCAGCCTTCGGGTGATGCCAATCGCAAATGCCACATAGTGGCAATAAAGATATTCGCTACACTGTTTTTATATTTTGTCTGTCTGAAGAATTTCATAGTAAAAGTTTCAAAATGTTTTAAGGAGTTTTAAAAAGAAATATTCAAATATCAGAAAACCAGATATTGTAACTGGGATTTACTTTTATCATTATATGGAGCCCTAGTTCTTCTATTTGTAACTGAAATTTTTATTGAAACAATTACAGGTTCACATACAATTGTAAGAAATGATACAGAATGTTCCTGGGTATACTTCATCCAGTTTTCCCGTAGTGCTAACATTTTCCATTTTAGTTCTTCCTAAAAGGTATAAAGCTGTGCTTTTCCAATTTGATCTGACAATCAATATTCCTATTCATTTAATAGTCTTATTCATTGAGCTGGGGAGTTAGCTCAGTGGTTCCGGCGCCTCTCTTGCAAGTGCAAGGACCCGGGTTCGATCCCTGGTAACCACATACCATACTGGGTATGGAGACTCACGCCCAGCAGCAATCAGTACCACATACCACAGTGCCGGGCATGGTGGCTCACGCCTGTAATCCCAGCACGCGGGAGGCAGAGGCAGGAGGATTGCTGTGATGTGAGTTTGAGGCTGAGCTCAGGGCCAGCCTGAACCACAAAGCGAGACCCTGCCTCAAAAAAAAAAAAAAAGTAGTCTTATTCATTGATTTTTTTTCCTGCTTATTTTGAATGCCATCTTTGCACAATGTGTATCTGTTCATGTGTCAGTGTATGTGTCTGTATGTCTGTTTGTGTGTGTTTATACGTGTGAGAGAAACAAGAGTCAGAGACAGAGAGAAGATGGGGTCCTGGGTTCCATTAGTTTATGTCAACTCCTATATTAACGAGACCATGTCCTAGCAGACATATGTTCCGAAGTTTTGCTCTCATACACAGTCTGAGCTCACTTTCACAATTAAATTTTCTTCCCTTCTCCACCTATTATTTTTCTGGATAGTTTTGAGAACAGGTTTAAAAGTGACTACCACCAAAATCATTGTTTGGACTTTGGTAGAAAAAGATGCATTATTGGGAGGGAAATCTGCATACCAATAATACTGAGCCCCTCTGAAGCAGAAAGTATCCTGAGTAGCACAAAATATTTAAGCTCTGCTGGATTTTATGCATTCACCCAGCATGTGAAGACAGCCTACAAAGGAGCTGGTGGGTTTAAAATGGTCCTTCTGCCTATGATCCATGTACCTTCATCAAGACTCCCAGCTGTTACCACGTACTCCTTTTGGATGTCAGAGTTGTGGTTCTTCCTGCTGTTTTGTCAGTGTTTTGCATAAAAACCTAGGAGTCTCTGGGTCCTTCCTGCCAGTCAGCACCAGTGAGTTTCACATAGTAAGGACAACAGGAGAATGAAAATAAGAACAGCATGGTTTGAAACTCAGATAATGCTCAGAATAAATCTCTGCACTTAAAAGCATTTGCATCTTGTAGCTTTCCCATTTTGCCCGAGCAAGGGTTCTTCCTCCACCCTTATAATCTAAATCTTAGAAAACCTTGGAGGTAAGAAAAGAGAAACAAAGGAGGAAGAAGACAGCCCTGTTATACTCTAACATCCATTCTAACTTCCCTAAAAAGGGTAATCTCGGAAGAAGTGGAAAAAAGGAGATCAAGACAAAGGTGAGTCTGGACTTCAAGCTTTAACAAAAACAAAGCGAGAAGTAGATAATAGCAAACAAGGATTCAGATCCTTTACTAATGAGAACGGCACTGCAGGACACAATATTCTCCTTTCTCAGAGAGGGAATTAGGAAGATGGTAAGAGATGGCAAATTTGACAGGCGTCAATGAGCTGCCTTGGTTTCCCTCCCCTCAAAGCTGTACGTGCACTATTTACTCATTTATTCATTATTCATTTATTATTTTATTATCAAGTATAGCTGTTCACTGCAGTAGCAAAATTTGTAGGTGCTCAAGTCTGTTATACAAAATAGCGCAGTATTTGCCTATAAACAAAATACATCTTCCCTAAACTTCAAATTATCTCTACCTGCCGGGCATTGTGGCTCATGCCTTTAATCCTAGCACTTGGAGGCAGAGGTAGGAGGATTGCTGTGAGTTCGAGGCTTGTCTGGACTACACAGTGAGCTCAGGGCCAGCCTGAACTACAAGGCGAGACCCTGTCTCCAAAAAAAAAAAAACTCTACCTTATTTATAACACCTACTATAGAGTAAACAGTTGCTTCACCATACTTTTTAGGAATGATTACAAGGAAAAGGCCTGCAGCAGGGCGTGGTGAGACATGGCTGTAATTCCAGCATTCCAGAGGCTGAGGCAAAGGGATAGCAAGTTCACTCCAGCCGGAGCTACACGGTGAGAACAGGGGAGAAACAGGAGGCAGGTGAGGAAGAGGAGCTGGAAGAGAGGAGGAGCTGGAAGAAGCAGAAAAGGAGGAGAAGAAAAAACAAGAAAAGATCTGTACCTTGCGGTAGTCTGTTTTCTATTACTGTAACGAAATACTTAAGTACTAAGAGTGAGCACTTTATAAAGTAAAGACATTTATTTAGCTGCCCTTGGGTGACTGCCCTTGGGTGACCTTGCCTACATAACCCCTCCCATAAGATGAGATAACCTCCCCAGAACAGATATACTGGGTGTATTGTAGAAATAATTGTAAATCTGTATGTTCTGTTAAGATAACCACACGTTTGTCCTTGCAGCTGTGATGTGCAAAGACAAGAATGTGAGCACTCTCTACTCAATTCTTGAGATCTCGCTTCTCCTTGAAATGCCCCTCCCAGCTTTAATTTGTTGCTTCACTTCTCTAGGAGGTGAAGTCCATGCACACGAATAAACTTCATCTTTTAATACCTGCTGCGTGTCCCAGTGTAGAATTATCTCTCACTCTGTGGCTTTACACGTCCTGGAGGTTGAAGGGCATGGCACTGGCATCAACTTAGATCTGAAGAGGGTCTACTAGCCCTTTCACAGCACGGCAGCGGGCATCGTGGTGAGGGTGCACACAAAAGGGAGCCAGGGAGCCAGACAGCGGAGCAGCCAGTCCTGCTCTTCTGTAACAGTACACTGGAGTCCCACAGAACTCCAATAATCCCCTTCGGAAAATATCCCCAAAACACACCGCCCACAAGGCTCCACCCTTTAAAAGGCCTCATCTCTATGCTGCCACACTGAGACCAAGCCTCCCGCACAGGAACTGTTGAAAACAAGTCCACTCCGAAGCACAGCATACAAAGCCAGTGAGGTGCCATTGTTAACTAACATTTCCAATGGTTACTTGAATTTAAAGAACTCCCAGATACACAGGCTTAAATGCACAGTCTAGCCTCACCGGCTATGAATTTGCCAACTCGCTAACATTTACCTGCAACTCTTAAATCAGTACTTGTGGCACTTCTGAGATCATTTTTGGACAAAGCAGCAAAAAATCCGTGGCATCCACTATGCACACGTTCCCAGACGAGACTGTTTCCACTCGCCTTTGAGTTTCAGCTTTCATACTGTGAGCAAGGAGCTATTCTGAGACCAACTTAGTGCTGTGGTTTTCACATTTTTGTGCTTATTGTTGGTAATTTCACTGTCTAAAATACCCACCGAGTATAGTGGAGAAGTATTTTTCTGTGTACCAAAAAGCACAAGAAGGGGTGTGATGTGCCTTCCAGACGACATCCGCTTCATGGAGACATGAATTATAGTGCTGCTGGCTGTGAGTCTGATGTGAATGAACCAACAATGTAAATGAAATAAAGTATCTTTAAACAGAAACGCATATGACACCGACGTGTGGATTGACAGGTTGATAAAATCCCCTGGCACCCAGGAAGTTGGCCCTGTATCTCCCTGTGTTCAGCATGCTTTGATTCAAGAGTGCACAGCGACTTTACAGGACACAAATTATTGCAAATTACGAGAATCAACTGTATATATCACGTTTATGCCTTATGTTAGATGCTGGGAGTAGAACGGATGAGGACACCGCCCATTTCCACTCGGAGGTGACTGAGAACCACACTACAATCCCAAAGTCGGTGGATCACAAGAGGTGAGGCTGGACTGGAAACCAAAAGACCTGGCTTTGAGCCCACGTTCTGCTCCAGATGGATCTACCTCACAGCTATCACCAAATCTATCTTGACATTTCTTCTTCTGGAAAACCAAGTGACCATTTGCTACTTACAGCAGAAGGCTTTGCCCAGGGGACACAGCATGCAAGCCATTGGTAGCAGCCCATTATGATGGGCACTGGTTGCAAAGGTCCTGCCTCCAATACACCATATTTCCTCATTTTTACTTAGTATGTTAGTATGTGGGTATTTTCTCCATTTCTGGCAGTCCCAAGAAAAATATTGTGATCTCCTGGGCTGTTAGAAGAAAGTTTCCTACTC
>PVIR01000388.1:140109-160109 GCA_004026965.1 Petromus typicus
CAATCCTCCTGCCTCTGCCTCCCGAGTGCTGGGATTACAGGCGTGAGCCACCACGCTCGGCACTGTGGTATGTGGTACTGGTTGCTGCTGGGTGTGGGTCTCCACACCCAGTATTGTTATGTGGTTACCGGGGAATCAAACCCGGGTCCTTGCGCTTGTAAGACAGGCGCCGGAACCACTGAGCTAACTCCCCGGCCCAAGTTTCCTACTCTTTAGGGTTCTAGACTATGATAAATCCTTGCCAAAAATATGTGCCACAGAGTGAGCCCCTTCTCAGACACTGAAAACTCCCCCAGCAACCCTGACTTTACTGGGAACCTCTTCTACCTTCCATTAGGTGCTCTGACTTCATCAAGGTCCCTATGTCCTACTCTAGTGGAAAAAGGGGAGGGCAGCCATTGAAATGCTACTGCAAAAAAAATAAGACACACAACTGCCAGGACCAGAAGTTTCTTTGCACTCCTAGAGAGTTTAAATACGTAACTCAGGCGCTTCTCTTCAGCCAAAGTGTGACTCCAAAGTCGATTAATTTATGTTCAATTATTTATTCTGCTGTAATGTCTTCTCCAATTACTAATAGATAATTGTATAAGAGAAAATGAAATCCAACATGCAGTGCTAATGTGAGATCATTTTATGGGCAAATTCCTGGCTTGGAAATAGTCACTGAAATGGGGCACAGGTGATTTAGTGCAAGCAAAGCAGGGAGATGGCCCCCTTTTAATTAGCTCTTTAACTTATTTAATGATGCATCCTGGGTGTTGAAAGCTGTTATTGTTTAAGGGTTTAATGTGCCATAGGATTCAGGGAAAGGAGACTGGGAAGGAAAATGGTAAAATGCTCTTAGGACGCAAGGTCTTGGCATGTCCTGCTCTACCTCCCAAGCAATTCTCCCCACGGTTACTGTGTTTTCCTTCCCACTTATGTGTTTCAATGACTGGTGGAAAAACTGGGTGACTCTGTGTGGTAGTTGTTTCCAAAAGTTTACTGTGCAACCTAGTAACTATGTTCACTTCTACTTCCTGTCTCGCCATATCCATAATCAACAGCAAGTAACCAGTTTTCCTCATCTAGGAGAGAAAGCAGAATCCAAAAAAACGAGTAAGAAATGTAATTTGTTCTCTAAAACAGAGCTTTTTCTTTTCAGATTTCTTTCAAAGGGAAGCTGCAGCTTAGTCTCAGAAACTTTGAGGTCCTCCTGGCCCTGGGGTCCACTTTGAGCTTTACACAATCTTTCCTTCTCATTTTGAAACAAGAATGTGTTCTAGGTAGCCATGTTGGAAGGGGGTGTCCAGCCTCTCTTTCCTCTGCTGTCCTAAATTCAGCTTTTCCTGGTATTTCTCCTCTCATCCCATTTATGCACCTGGTTTGATCTTTTTCATGTCAAACAAACACCACGGATCATAAATCAGAGAGCTTGGAACATGGGAGAGAACTCAGATAATGCAATTTCCCACATTTTGCAAGTGAAGAAACTGAGGTTTAGGACTATGTTTGGGCCCAAACCAAAGGCCATCACAACAGCAAGCCAGAGCCCTGACTCTAGGAGGACAGGGTTTTTACTTTCCTAACATCTGGGGCCTGACTGTGACACATCTAAACTGGACAGAGGACAGCAAAATGCTTCTCTCCTGATGGAAACCCCAAAATTCTTAAGAGAAATGAGGAACTAACTGTTCTTGAGCCAGTGACTGATCCCTGCCTCAATGTTCTCATCGGTAAAATGACAGCGGTTGTATCAGGATTTCACAGAAAAGCTAAAGCACCCCACTGAGCTCTTGAAATAGAGTAAGTGTTCAGGTTATATTGGTTATTAAAAAATCATCATTGTTCCCATCACTTCCTATTTGGATGTTTCCACTACACTTTGATATTTGTGCCATCCCTTAAAACAGCGATGGTGTCAGAAGGGTTCTTTCACTAATTCAGCGCTGGAGACTGATACGAAGGGTAACTGACAACACGCTCACCCTCTCTCTTCACATGGGAAATGTTGCTCTCATCGGCTTTCCTCTCCCTGTGGCAAAAATACTAGGCAGTGAGTAATGTCTACTGAATGAATAATTCAATGAACAAATGAAGTGGGTGGGGCATAACCAGAAAAATACGTTGCAATTTACTTTGGGTTTCAATCTGATATTATTAACCACTAAAGTCACTACAAGGAGGAGCAAATGCCAGACTTTCCCCCACTGTGGTCCAGATGGCTTTCCGTACACTCCTCTGTATTAATCACTCTGCTTTGTTCTTGTTCCCTAAGGGAACTGGCCTAAGGCAGCCAGCACACCTAGGTCAAGATGTAGTGGTTTATCTGCCTGGAGGAACTACAGCCCTCTGGGAACAAGAGGAAAAGTTGGAAAGTAAAGGATGTGGTTTTATAGATAATCTACTACAGACAGTTCACCTATGAGAGTTTATACCTGGATGTCCCCCAAAGACTCCTGTGCTCACAGGTGGGGCTCTGGGGAGGTGTCTGCATCGTGGAGGTGTGACACTCAATTAGTCCATTGATGAGTTTATAGCTAAGTGTGACATTAGGAGGTGAAGCCAGGCTGGAGGAAGTGGGTCACTGGGGACAAGATTAGAAAGTAGTGTCTTCCTCCCTCCTGCCTTAATCCCTCTCTCTGCTTCCTGCTTGCCAATCCATGACCTGTTCCTTCTCTGCCATGCTTCCTTGCATTGGAGCCAGCCAACAATGGACTAAAACCTCGTCAAACTGTGAGCCAAAATAAATGTTTCCTCCCTTCATTAACTTGTGGGTGTCAGGTAATGTGTCCCAATAAGAAGAATGTAACTAAGACAGATTTTGGTGCCAGAAGTGGAGTTACTGCAATGGCTACTGAATCGTGTGCTTTACAACACTTTGGAATTGGCTCACAGGAAGAACAGAAGTTTGGCAGACAACTCCTGATCATGTGTGTTAGGTTCTAGCAGTAAATTTGTCTACATTTTGCTATTGTCCTGAAACTCTGTGGGATGCGAAAACGAAGGGTGGTGGACGAACTAAAGAAGATTTCAAGGCATTTTAATGCTGCATCTGTGGCATGGGTACTGCTGGGGAGCTTTTAGCCAACTTCACATTGAGAACCAAGAACAAACAGTCCAGCTCAATGATTAAAAAAGTTCTGAGTTTGACCAGAAAGGAAGCTCTGGGGAACTTAGGGCCTACAAAGATGGACTAGGGGGAGACAGAGGCTACTAAAAAGATTAGCATTAAAAAAAGAAAGAAGCCAAGTACTTACTTCACTTCCAGACTATAGGAAGGATCCCTACTGGTACGTGAGAAATCATAAGAGTCCACCTTTTGCAGGCTCAGAATGTTACGGTTCATATCTAGATGTTTCCCCAAAGCCTCAACCCCTGCCCATCCCTGCCTCCCTATAATGCAAAAGGCAAAGATTTTGCTAGGAGCAATGAGGCCCAGAGCACTAAGCTCCTGAATAGCTACCACCTAGGAAATTTGGTCCTGGGGATCCAGTTCCTAGTGCTCAGCACCTAAGGACTCAGAGGACTCTGCAGCCATGATGGAAGGCGACCTGGCAACTGCTCCAGTTGGCAGCAGACCTTGGCATCATCCAGGTGGTGCTGGTTTTACACACATAAAGAATGAGTTGTGGGGAGAGGAAGGCTTCTTTCTACATTTCAGAAGGCTTGCGGGCCAGGCACTGTGCTTCTGAGAGGGTAGAGCATGGAGCTGAAACTATAGTGGAGATCTCAGGATGTTGGAAAAGACAGAAATGTGCAACGTCTACGTACAGGAGAACTACTGTGACTCCCAACCCGCTAGCTGTCTGACACACTGAGTTCGTGTTCTCTAAAAGAGAAGGAATTCTAGAAAACAGTGGAGGTTTCAAGTAGGAAGAATTTATTGAGAGAAAGATAGTTTCTGTCTAAGAGAGACAGAAGAGGGCCCAAGAGTGAGTTACCAACCAACCTCACTTCTCCAGAGTATCTGAGCAAAGCCAAGAGGTGAGGTGGTTTCAAGGTGGGACAGAACTGTAGTCAACTAATAGGATTAAAAGTATAGTCATGTAGGTAATATTGGTCCAGTGGCAAATGATAAGGCAGGTATAAGATAGGACAAAAACAAGTATAATCACTTAGGATTTATTAAATGGGGATCAAATAGGGAACCAAGTTACAAAGCAAGCACACCAGGAATGAAGGAACAGGCTGGAGAGGATCTGCTCCCCACCGAAGGTGACTGGTGCTATTTAGAATGCCAATCACCGCTGTTCCTCCCTAGGGAAGTGAGTGCAGTAGTTTCTCCTTTTTGAATGCTAGTGTTCAGTGAATAAGCCTCAGGTCGCAACTGTCTTTCGCTTTGACTTTCCTCAGAGCCCATCCCTGCCTGCTTATAATGTGTCTAACTAAACTGGCTGTGTAAGGAAATCCACAAGGAATGTGCAATGCCGGCCCAAGAGGGGGATATGTCCACCCGCAGTGCCATGGGTATGGAGCCACTCAGGCCATTTGGAGTTCACCTTTCACCGCAACTTGCCCCTGGTTCGGGACATGAGATTATAGGATTTCACGTTTGCCCTGCTGGGTTTCAGTGAACCGTGGGTCCCACTCCCTTCCGATTCCCTAATTCTCCTTTCAATGGAAATGTTTACTCTGCACCTTTGCATCTCAGCAGTGTTTGACTTTCTTTTGATTTTTACAGAGATTCACAGCTTAGAGGAGATTGTACTTTTCAGCAATGCTGAAACTGTTAGGCCTCTGGCAACTCTTAGAGATGGACTAAGTGCATTTTGCATAAAGGGGTGCACAGGAGTCCATAAGGGTGGAAGGCATGGACCACATCTAGATGTTTCCCCAAAGCCTCATCAGCTCATAGATGGGGCTTTAGGTACACGGCTGGATCACGGAAGCATTGTATTAATCAGTGGAATAGTCCACTGATGAGTGCATAGCTAAACGTGACGTGGGGAGGGGAAGCCTGACTAGAGGAGGTGGTCGCTGGGGGCGTGGTCTGGAAAGGTGTGTCTCCTCCCCCTTCCTTAAGCTCTGTTTTCCTGTGTGCTGAGTCAGGAAAATTCTGTCATGCCTTGCCTTGAGGCCAGCTGACTATGGACTATGATCTCTCCAAACTGTGAATCAAAACAAAACTTTCCTCCTGTAAGTTGTGGGCGTTCAGTGTTGTTTCTCAGTGACTGGAAAGTAATGAAGATATCACCTAAATGTGAGTTTCAAATAAACAACAGAAATATTTTAGTACGATTCAAATATTGCATGAGCATCTGTTATTGTTGATGTTTTGTTTTGTTTTATTTTGTTACTGAATCTGGCAATCCTACAAAGAATACTCACTTCCACCACTTGGCACATCAAATGTAGGTAATTTCGGAATTTCTGTTGGGCTAATTCTGATCAGAGCTTATTTTTATGGAAAGCAATAAAACAAGACCACTGTATAGCAGCCAAGGATCTCCCTGAGAAGAAACAGAAAAAGCCTTAACAAGTCAGGGTGTCCGTCTCTGGAGAGAGTCCCCCTCTTCCTTCCCATTTTCATAGGATTGAAGTCATAAAGGTTTACTGGCAAAGTGGAAGAATTACAAGAAACAAGAGAAAGATGTGAGATTTTAGAGAGTATAAAGTCCCTGAGAAAACTTATTTTAATGAAGTAATTTCAGACCAGGATATTATCTGATTCCCGTGGAAAGCTCCATGTTTTAATAAAATCCAGAACTTTGCCTGAGTTTTCTATTTGTACTAATCTCAGCACCCTAGAGTATCTTAGCATGTGGGATCTAGAAAGATATTGGCTGACCTCATAATTTTATGTGCCAGTGACACGTTACTCCATTTGGTCTATAGGACAGCCTATAGACCATAGCCTATAGAAGTAGAAAAAGAAGCCTACAGAAGTAGAAATTGAGGGAGCCAGGGAATTAACTCAGTGGTTCCGGCACCTGTCTTGCAAGCGCAAGGACCCGGGTTCGATCCCTGGTAACCACATACCATACTGGGTGTGGTGACTCACACCCAGCAGCAACCAGTACCACATACCACAGGGCCGGGCGTGGTGGCTCACACCTGTAATCCCAGCACTTGGAAGGCAGAGGCAGGAGGATTGCTGTGATGTGAGTTGCAGGCTGAGCTCAGGGCCAGCCTGGACTACAAAGTGAGACCCTGTCTCCAAAAAAAAAAAAAAAAAAAAAAAAAAAAAAAAAAAAAAAAAAAAAAAAAAAAAAAAAAAAAAAAAAAATGAAGTAGAAACTGAGGTACAGATATAAACTTAGAGAATGTAAATTGTTTATTAGGTTAAATGTACACTTAGCATGTGACCTCATAATCCCACAATTAGTTTATTCCCCTAAAGAAATAAAAACTTGAGCTCACATAAGGGTTGCTTATATACAAAGTGTTTACAGAAATTTAATTCATAATTAACCCAAAATGAAACAAAACCAAATGTTTTTTGGCAAGTAAAGTTAAATGAACTACATTATATTGATGATAGAATGCTACTTAGCAATAAAATAGAATAAACTACAATATATACAATAACATCAATGAATCTCAAAGGCCTAAGTAAGTAAAACAATTACAGTTAAAATCTTATTTACTATGTAATTTCATTTATATAACTTTTTTTTTTCCTGGTCCCACGTATCCAAGTCAGAACCTCGTGTTTGTGAGGCAGATGCAGCCACTGAGCCACATCGCTGGCCCTCATGTATGTAACATTCTTGAAAAGACAAAACTATGGTGACAGAAAGGGACTAGCAGTTGCCAGGGATCAAGAATGGGGTTAGAATATGATGGAAGAGTTAAGGGGAGGGGCCAGGAATTTGGCTCAGTGGTTCCAGCGCCTGTCTTGCAAGCCCAAGGACCCTGGTTCGATCCCCGGTTAACCACACACAATACTGGGTTTGGAGACTCATGCCCAGCAGCAACCAGTACCACAGACCACAGTGCCGGGCGTGGTGGCTCACGCCTGTAATCCCAGCACTTGGGAGGCAAAGGCAAGAGGATTGCTGTGATGTGAGTTGGAGGCTGAGCTCAGGGCCAGCCTGAACTACAAAGCAAAACCCTGTCTCAAAAAAAAAAAAAAGAATTAAGGGGTACTTTGTGTCCTTATCATGGTGGTAGTCAACCACCATGATGCCTAGACAGTCAGAGAATTCTCTGAAAGATCAGTCATACTGAATGATAATTATTAAAAATAAAATCAACTTTAAATCATGAAGCAAATTTCAATGCTGGGGTCTACATCTGGGCTCTTCAACCCTACAAAACAATTCCTTGGAAGAAACAACAATTAAAAGACCTACAAGATGGCAAGAATGCTGTCACATGTATAACAACACCCCTACCACCTTGGAGATGTATATGTGAGTATACTGTACATTATACATACTTACATACATATATACATACATACAGTACTTGAACATACGTGTATCAAAATTATATATACACTATTATATAGGAACATATATTTTATATATTTTAAACTCCTCTAAGAGCTGACATGGTGTCTAGAACGCCCTCGAGGACTAACTTGAATTTCTGGTACTCTATCTGCTTAACTGTTCAAGGCCTTAGCCAGCTGGGAGCTTGGCTAATCATCTGTAGTAATAAAAAGTCACTGGTGACAGCCGCTATCCTTTTTCTGTCCTTGTGCTGGGAGACTCAAGTCACCATAACAGTTTTCCTTTGAGCCTCAGAATCATATATTGACCCGATGCTTCAGCAGCCCCATATCCACCTCTACGAGTCACCTCACTCAACATGGCTAAACAGAACCCTGGACTTTCTGTCCCCTACAGAAAAGCTCCAAATAAAGAAACTTTCTTTCCCATTTCGGCAAACGGCACCACCACTTGCCCCTTGCTCAAGCCAAAACCGAACGGCATTCCTGACTCCTGCCAGTTTCCATCCAAACACTGCATCAAGCCCCCTGCATCCTCTCGGCACCTCTCTCACGCTGTTCTGCTACACTTACCAGAAAACAGGGAGAACGTTCTCTTCAACATCCTATCTATTATCCTCATCCAAAGACTTGACATTTCTGTTTATAAAACACACTTGTTGATAAACTCATAGACACGGGGCTCTCGCCTCGCTTGATCTCCATGGTAGTCTTGGTGCCAGGCAGAGCACCTCATGCCCTGTAACTGTGTAGAAATAACCGGTGAACAGGTGGGTCAGGGAGGAAACGCACGCAGTGGATACACAGGAAACAAGTGGGGTGCGATGCGGACGATCTCGCAGACAGCCTAAGTTTGCAGGCAGATTCCAGGAGACAAATAGGAGGAGGAAAAAACTTAAAGTACAAAAGAATTTAGTGAAAAAGCACAGATCAGGAACAAGAATGCCCTTCCTTCTCTGTGTCATAACTTCAAACCTAAACACTTAGGGACCGCTTCACTCAACCAATCAGATCCATTTTCTGAGGGTAAAGCCCATGGCAGACATTTGGGAAATGAATTAGTATGTTTATTGGGCCACATCCTCTGAAACAAACCAGTTGTCTCATCAAAGTTGCAGCTGTCTCCAAAGCATGGAGAAGCCTCTCCAACAGTTTACATGGGTGAACTTAATATATTGTATGAAGTTGATTTATGGTGACAATTAAGAACATATTACCAAAGTCTATTTCACCATTAACATCCCTGGGGACAGGATAACTTCTAAATCTTCTGGCTGTTCACTCCCTAAAGGCTTGGATCTTGGCTAAGGATTTAGAGATTACAAATTTAACAAAGGATGAAAACTGCAAGAGGAGAGTCTTGAACAGCAAATAATGAGTTTAACCAGGATCTCAACTTCCCAGCAAGATTTACAACGCCTCCCTGCCTGAGGCCAGGGAATCTTTTATTCTGAAGTTTATAGCCTCTATCACTTAAGGTTTTTAGCTCCAGATGGGAGAGTCTTGGCCCTGGATGGGAATTTCTACTGAGCAAGTATTCTTTGCTTCAGCAAAACTTACCTTATGAGAATGTTTTTTAGAGAATAGGATAGTGACCAGAAAGTAACGTCAACCATTTCCAAAGACCAGGACCTCCAACTTGAACCTGTTATTTGACATACAGACCCACAAGTATACATTTGTTTCACCAGAAAGCCCAATGACTAGACTTCCAAGACTCTAGCTTAGAACTTAGGACTCACAGCCTCTTAGATTCTCATCTCCAGAGGAACAGAGCGTCACTTTTTTGATCAACATGCACAGCAAAGGAAGAATTATCAAAATATAATCATTATCTGCTTAGGGCTGAACTAAGAGAACTGAGAGCAAATCAGATCCTCGTTGTACAGCTTCTTCTTCATCCCTGGGACCTGACACTCACAACTCGGTGGAGAGAAGATTTCTTGTGGCTAGTGAGTTCAGAGGTTTTACTCCAAGGCAGAATAGGCCTAGCAGAGGAAAGCTGCTCAGCCTGACAGCCAATAAGCAGAGAGACATCAAGAAGCCAGAGCAAGAGAGAAGGGTGGGGAACAAGAACGCATCCTTTCAGGTCACTTCCGAGATAACTGACCTCCTTCAACCCACCCATTCCAACAGCAAATTCAGCTACGAACTCATCGATGGATTAATCCCACCAAAAACCCTACCCCTAAACACAGGAGGTGCTGGGGAACACTTTAGATGTGAACCATACTACCGGTCAATTTTTCTTAAATCACCCAGCACGTTTTTATAGGATGAAAGTCCTCCACACCAAATGAACGGAATCAAGAGCTCTGGGACTGAAGTTTAGGAATGTGCCTTCCTAATACACTCCACGGATGATTCATGTATGCTAAGCTTTGGACAACTCTAACCAAACTCTGAAGTGGCTGAGTGGCTGAGTGGCTGAGAGCCAAGCTGGCGGATAGAGACAATGAGTGCCGCCAAGAGGCAGCCCTTTCGGCCTCTGATTGCCTTCCTCTGAGAATGTAACCCATCATCAGGGCACCATGCAGAGACAGGGAGATGCAATTCCTGGGGAAAGTTCTTATCTCTGAAACATCACCTCCATTGTCCACCTACAAACATGACAGCATCTCTACACAGTCTCCCTGCAATTTGTAGATAAAATATGGGTTTGTGATATACATGGCACTCTGCCACTTGATATTGTACTTTTAAGAAGTAAAATAACATAAATACCAGAGCCTGGTAAAGGGAAATACTTGGATTCTACTTACAGTTGTTATGGCTTAGGTTTGGAGGTTTTCCCAGAGCTTGGTGCTTTTTCAGAGGTGGCTGAATCTAGAGTGTGTGCTTGCTTCATGGATCAATGTTAGGTCAGAGGGCACTAGGATTAAGGGTGTGAGTGCCACCTGCCCTAAGTAGTCTACTAAGCCAAAAGGGGCATGATGATGCTGTTGCCCCTCTGCCACCCTGCCTTAGAGCCAGCCAGTCACCAACTGAAATCTCTACAAACTGTGAGCTAAATAAACCTTTTCCCCTTTAACTTTAAATACTGGGTATTTCATCTCAACAGAAAGAGAATACTAACTAGCACACAAAGAATACTTCCTTCCTTATCCTTTGCCTCATTCTCTCCAAAGGATGATCCAATAAGAGTTATATCCCTGGAAAATATAGCCTATCTCCCCAGGGAATCCAAATTTCTAATGTTGTCTAGAATGAGAATTTCAAAGCATAACATTTTACCAAAGGATGGCTGCTTCATCAGCTGCAAGATATATTGTGTGCCTGGAGGGACACACACACACATACCTTTCACACACACACACACACACACACACACACACACACACACACACACACCCTCAGAACAGAATCACAGTATTATTCTGTTTCTCAGAGACTGACAGAATTACTCGATCAGTAGATACAAAGTTTGCTATTCTGATCACTAAGATCTTAACTACCATATTCAAAAGGTGTTAAGAAACACAAGACCTCTGCCTAATACCAACATTTCCCCGACAAGATCCATCCTCATGACATAACTTAGACATGATATGACACAGTGAAAGGATGACAGTGAAAGCTAGCATTTACTGGGAGCTTGCTTCATACTCAAGAATTTTACATGCATGGCAGGTAATCATTACTACAAGGTTACAAGGTTACAAGTCAGAGCACTTTTTTCTTCATGTTACAGACAGGAAAACAAAGCTTTTCATTGGCCTCAGCCTCCTGAGTGTTAAAAGACTATACTGCCCAGCTCTGCTAATAGTCTTACTCTGTTACATAATATATTTTAAGATATTTGTACATTGAACCCCTCTCATTTTGAAAATCACAAAAATGAAGTACAAAAAAATTAAAGAATTGCCAAGAATGTGTAGCAGAAAAGTGAGAAAAATGGGACCTGGAGTCCAAATGGCCTCGCTTCAGAGCTAATTCTTTCTGTAAAAGGCCCATGGTAAATGTCTTCAGTCTTGTAGACTGTGCGGTTTTGGATACAACTGCTCATCTGACCGATCGCCACTGGAAAACAGCTATAACAAAGATACATGGGAGTGTCTCTGCGTCAACACAGTCTTTATCCACAGCGACTGAAATGTAAATTTCATGAAATATTTGCACATCTTAAAATGTTATTTTATTTTTTGGAGTTTTCTTTGACCATTAATAATGTAAAAACTAGTGTTTTCACATAGTCCATAGGAAAATGAAGAATGCACTTGATCTGGCCTCCAAGCCACAACATGGAGCCCCCTGTGAGTAGGAAGGATTCTTTCGCCGGTTGGACCCTACCTCTCTCCACCACTCTGTCAACGTGATGTCCTGGGCAAGCTGCTCTGCTCTTCAGCTTCCCGCTCTTCCTCACTAGGCTTCTCAGTCCTGTCTCTCTTTCTCTCTCTTCACACTATTTTATTCTCTCATTTAGATCCTGAATTCCTCTCTGCCCCCTAGAACTCATTATCAAAAAACTCACCAAACTCTAGAACTTTAGTTGACTTTTCTTTTTCTCTTTTATCCATTCATTTTTTTTTAAACTTTGAACTCCCAGGAATCCTAAGAGATTTACCTCATACTAGATGACATAAGTGATTGTTACTATACAATTAGAATAACAAAGTATTATTAATAGTTATATCATAGCAAGTGATATTGTTAGAAGTCTTCCGTTTTGTTTGGTCTTGCCTTGTTTTTGAAGCGTGTCTCTCTTTGTAGTCCAGGATGGTCTCAGATTTGCTACATGCTCCATGTTGGCCTTGAACTTGTTACCCTCCTGCCTCAGCCTCCTGAGTGTTAAAAGACTATACTGCCCAGCTCTGCTAATAGTCTTACTCTGTTACATAATATATTTTAAGATATTTGTACATTGAACCCCTCTCATTTTGAAAATCACAAAAATGAAGTACAAAAAAATTAAATAACTTTTCCAAGGTCACACAGTTTATATGTGGCAGCTGGGACTCATAATGAAGCTGTCTGACTCCAAAGTCTATCCTTTTACCTGTTATTTTCCCTCTTGACATACAATACATTAAGGGGAAAATGTGGACATAGCATCTCATATCCACATATGATCTTAGGATCCAAGCAGTAGGGTAAAATAAGGAAAGAGAAAAGTTTAATTCTACATTCCTATGAAATGTGTCCTTGCATCCATAAAGCAGGCTCTTTCCCTAGCACCTCACAGCTCTGGACATAGTTTTTTTAAAGTTGGCCCTATTTTTAAAAAATGTAAGCAAAGATAACACTGACTCCAAATGAGAACAGGTGTAATGAGAGATAGTGGATATGGAGGGGGCAGAAGAGTCAGGCCGGATGCAAGCAGAACTAAGTCCAATAGGTCTTAACACCTACCCGAATACGGAGGACCAAGGAGCTCAGCCCCATCGTGTAATGAAATGGACAGTCCTGGCTAAAAGCAAGTCGGTGATCACAAATGCATTCCCATCCACCCATTTACACATGGTCAGTTCCTGCACATTCTAGAAAGTAGTATTTAACTTATTTCAGTTCTACTGTTGTTAGCTTTTTAAGGTAAAGATTCAAAATATATAAAAACACAAATAATAGTTGAAGGGGTTGAGGGGTAGCTCAGGGACAGATCACTTCTCTAGTGTGCATGAGCCTCCACGTTTGAGCTCTACTACTGGAAAGAAAAACAGGCTCCCTCTCCCCCATAGAACCAAGAATTAGGGCAATGAAAGGCTCTGTGCTTATCCCAGAAAGAACAAACCCAAATAAAGTTTCCCACCCTTCTTTAGGAGCTGAGGAGAAGGAAAGGGTGCTGTGCCGATGTCATTTGAATAACAGCTGGCCATCAGACATTATGACATTTCTGTTCAACATTAGACATTTCTCTGTATTTATTTTTTACACAGATCAAAGCTTATATCATTTAATTTGTGATACTTAGCGGGAGAATCCAGTTGCACTCATTTAGCAAATAGTTCCTTATGTGTGAGAGGACAGTTCTATCTGTGAAACTTCTACACTAAGCCTGATCTGTGCTAAACACCCAAGTAGAACAGCTTTTCTGCACCAGATCCTGTTGTAAGCTTCAGGTGCTTGCTCTCCATTCAGTACTGAACCACACAACAGAGCTCAACACACTGAGCCACTGCAGATGCACATTCAATTCTTTTTCATTCTCAAGAATGGCAATTCCTGGGGGCCGGGGAGTTAGCTCTGTGGTTCCGGCGCCTGTCTTGCAAGCGCAAGGGCCCGGGTTCGATTCCCCGGTCACCACATAACAATACTGGGTGTGGAGACCCACACCCAGCAGCAACCAGTACCACATACCACAGTGCCGGGCATGGTGGCTCACGCCTGTAATCCCAGCACTTGGGAGGCAGAGGCAGGAGGATTGTGATGTGAGTTGGAGGCTGAGCTCAGGGCCAGCCTAAACCACAAAGCGAGACCCTGTCTCAAAAAAAACCTAAAAAAAAAAAAAATAAAAATAAGAATGGCAATTCCTTAGGTGTCAACGTGATCACAACAAAGTGATCACATCAATGATTACAGAAGTAGGAGAGCAATTATAATCGGTGATAATAGCCAGGCAGGAAAAAAGTGAGGTCCTGTGTAAACACAGAACAGGAAACTCTGACAGCTGCTTTGGCAATGTGCTTTGGCAACGCTCTCCAACTCCGTTCAGAATTACACCAATGAGACCATCCTGTCTAGTAAGAGATGTAAGAAGGTACTAGGAAAGCACCGTCCCTGAGGCCCCACCCTCCTCTCACTCGTCTGACTTTGGGTGTTGGGTATTTTGTCTCAGCAATAAAAATAGAAACTAAGACAATGCTTATCAGATAAATGATTTACAAATACATTCTCCCATTCAGTGAGTTGTCTCTTCACTATGTTGATATTGTCCTCTGAAACACAAAAACTTGCAATGTTGTTCTAATAAAACCTATCTAAGTTTTGTGCCATACCATTCTCAAGTTTTACAAGGGCAGATCTATCGCTGGGGATCTTGGGGATCCAGTACTGCTTGTGATGAAGCATGTGAGTTCATTCAAGAGTTTGAATTCTTTCTTAAGAATCTCCACTGGGATGAGTCATGTTTTCCCACATCAGCTTTTTAATTTAGTAGAGGTGCATTTTGGTCTCTGTCTGAATCACTTCTGGCCTTTTCCTTAATTTGGTTGATGCCTACTAACGCCCTCTCTCAATATCAAAAGGAAGCTGAAACAATGTGACTCTAGGGCGAAAGATGCACAGAAGTTAACATATCAAAGAGAGGAGGGTAGATCATGACAGAGGAAAGAGAATACATAAATGCCATCTAAGAGCAGATGTATAAGGTGACAGAAGATATGATAGGATGTCCAAGAGGAGCACATAAAAAAAATGGTGGTGCACACCTGTTATTCCAGCTACTTGGGAAACTGGGCAAGAGGTATGCAAGTTTGAGGCCATCCTAAGCAACTTAGCAAGACCTTGTTTCAAAACCAAAATAATAAAGTGTGAAGGCATATGTAGCTCAGTGGCCCAGAATCCACAAGGCCTGGTGTTCAATCTCCACTACTACAAAAATAAAGAACAAAATAAAGAGAACTGGGTGAAAATGAGTTTCCAACCAGGGACGCAGGCAGACCTCTATACAAGCAGGGCCTTGTAGACAGTCTGCTCTCCACTGGAAAGAGTTACACCTGTGTATTCTCGTCCCTGAAGCTTTTCACTCAGTGCTTACCCTCATTCTGGAGCATGAAAAATGGAATCATCAGATTTCCCCTCAGAAGTCAAGGGTTCCTATTCAGCAATACAGATAAGCATGTCGCTTTGCTGCCACCAAAGCCTTAGGTCAGAAATGCTTTAATTGGCTAAGAAAACTCCTTTATGTCAAAAGCAGGGGAAGAAAATCAGGAAAAAGAGGCAACACAAATGAATCTAACAAAATAATGCACTTGGAGTGGGAAGTTGTCATTATTCGTATCCTCCTAAAATTATCCAACAGAACAAAAAGGGATCTCCCAATGATGTGCTTCTTTAGAACTATAAACACTTTCCTGGGGTCCTTAGAAAGAAATTAGGCAAGAGGAAGAGATTGACAATGCTAATAACCTACGAGTACCTCAATCAACCCACACTACTCAGCATAACACAGATCCAGCTCTATCTTTTCTTAACACAACTTCTCCAGGAGGGCAAGCACTATCGTCATCCCTATTATGGGAAAACCAAAGCATTAAAGAGATAAAACAAATTTTCAGCCATTACCCTACTTGTCCATACAGGAAAGATTTTTATGAAGGTTTATCTGATACCAGTCACGTTTCCAACCAGGAAAAACAGGTTCATTTGCATTAATTTCATTTTAGAGAAAAGATTAAACAACGTCGGCCAGCTTAAGAAAGAACCCTTCCTTAGGAGGTTAGTTTCATGAGGCACTTTGCCTCTTTATTAAGCCTATGCCATTCTTAGTTTTTAACTTAAGGCTAGTGGCCACGGTGTAACATAGTACACCACTGTAAATGAAGTCCTCACCGTGAGGGGCAATAGGGATCGACACTGAGGAGATAGTGCTGTCCCTGGTGCTGATAATCTGCGTCTGGATCATACTAAAGTCAACGCGTTCAGGGTTCAGAATTCAGTCCCGGGAGGGAAAGCCACCCTAGCCAAACAACTCAGAGAAGCCCCTGTCTCCTTGGGAGAAAAATCTGTACTAAGGGGCCTGGAAAAAGATGAAAGTGGGTACAAAAGGTATGAAAATAATTTTTTGTGCCGGGGATTTAGCTCAGTGGTTCCAACAACTGCCTGACAAACGCAGGGTGCCATGTTCAATCCCCAGTAACCACATACCACAATGCCCGGCATAGTGACTCATGCCCAACATCAATCAGTACCACGTATCACAGTGCCAGGCATGGTGATTCACATCCATTGGCAATCAGTTCCACACACCACTATGCTGAGGGCGTGGTGGTTCATGCCTGTCATCCCAGCATTTGGGAGGCAGAGGCAGGAAGATTGCTGTGAGTTTGAGGCTTACCTGAGATACATAGCGAGCTCAGGGCCTGAACCACAAAGTGAGACCCTATCTGGGGTCTCTCTATAAATCCAAATTCTGGCCATGATAATAGATAACATTTAAGATCATCTTGCTGTGCGACAGAGTTCATTTTAGCACTTCCTCTTACTTAGTCTATGGAAACTTTATGAAGTATACAGTGCTGTAGCCCTCACTCTGCAAATGATAAGAAGCAGCTTTCAAAGGGTTGTGTCCTGAATCCCATGACTTGTACTTGGAACTCAAACACCCTGATTCCAGAATCTCTGCTGTAACCAGGAAGGAGACCATCTCCTGGTCTCGGTTCACCAGGTCGTAAAGAACAAAAGTGTACTTCATTACCCTTAACAGAAGGGATGACTAGAGGAGCACACGGTAGCTAAGACAGTCAGAGAAAACATAGCAAACTACACTTTGCAAATGGGGAAGAAGCCAGCAAGATTAAGTGAACAAAATCATACAAATTTTCACTCTAAGAAAACTACTAAGTATGTCTCTAACCTCTTCAGCTCACTTCTTTTGCTACTGGGACTTTGCTATTGGCTGAACTTCGCTCTAGAGCTCATCTCTATCTACCAGATATCATAAAAAGCAAAGACTGGCATCCAGGAGGGATCTACAACAGGGTGCACATGGTGCCTTATGTACAGGAAGTGGAGTTCGATGCTGAACAGTCAAACAATTATAGACACTCACTACCCACTGCCTTTTGCATCGCCGACTACAAAGTGTTGCTTTTTGGTCAGCTAAGAAAAACCCAAATCTATGCTCCTAATCTACGCATTTTAAAATTCAATAGAAAGCAGTTTGGATGGTCCTTCTCTGTACCGTCCTCCTCCTCTTTCTTCCACACCTCCTCCTACTACTTCTCCTTCCTTTTTTTTTTTTTTTTTTTTTTTTTTTTTTGAGACAGGGTCTCGCTTTGTGGTTCAGGCTGGCCCTGAGCTCAGCCTCAAACTCACATCACAATCCTCCTGCCTCTGCCTCCCGAGTGCTGGGATTACAGGCGTGAGCCACCACGCCCGGCACTGTGGTATGTGGTACTGGTTGGGTGTGGGTCTCCACACCCAGTATTGTTATGTGGTTACCGGGGAATTGAACCCGGGTCCTTGCGCTTGCAAGACAGGCGCCGGAACCACTGAGCTAACTCTCCGGCCCTCTCCTTCCTTTTTTAACAACAACAACAACAAAAAATACTTCGCAAGCTGTAGTCATTCAGGTAATGCCTTCACAAAAGTTTTTCACGATGCTCTATTATTTGCTTAATATGTCTCCCCGAAGAGATGCTACATTTGTATTTATTTATTTTCTTTTTAAAATCTATTAGATATGTTTTAAAGGAAAACTCGCTATTACTTCTGAGAACACAGGGTTGGTGTGCTAGCTATATTTAGTCTCCAAATGGTAATCAACATAAATATAAAGTGCTGAAAGTTTCTTCACACAAGAACCACCCAAAAGCATCCTCTACTCTGAGAGATGCTGTTCAATATAAGAAGCCCCTGCCAGTTTCCTATGAGGCTCCGATGATGGGGAATGAAGAATGACGTCCAAGAGACCAGAAAGGCCTGGTTTTCAACAGTGGGAATCAGAGAGAAGGACGCTGGGAACCCTACATTAGTATCCTCCCTTCTTCCTTGTCTGGCTTTAATCAAGCTCCACGGCTACTTTGTTTCTTGGCCCACCTAACACAGGCCCTTGCATGATGAAGATGTTCTGTGGACACAGCCCTCTTTGCCCTGTTTTTTTTTTTTTTTTTAGACAGGGTCTCGCTTGGTAGTTCAGGCTGGTCCTGAGCTCACTATGTAGCCCAAGTGAGCCTTGAACTCACAGCAATCCTCCTGCCTCTCCCTCCCAAGAGCTGGGCTTACAGGGGTGAGCCAACACACCTGGCACTATGGTATGTGGTTACCAGGGATCGATCTTGGGACTCTGTGCTTGTGAGGAAGACGCTGGAACCACTGAGCTAGACCTCCAGCCCTTGTCCTCCCTTCATTACCAAAATTCTATTTAGGACCGACATTGATTTCCTTTTGACAAAAAGAAATTGAAATCTGTTTTCTCTTCCACCATCTCAGCATTTCTCTCACCCAAGACCAACACACTGACAAATGAGCCAAATACACAGACGAGCAGAAATAAATGAATAAATAAAAAAGTTTAAGTAAACCTTCAGAAAAGGGTGTGGGGTGGGAAGTAAAAGCAATTTTTTTCAGAAAGAATAGCTCCCTTTTCTTGCATTTAAAGTAACTAGCAAATTTATTTACCCAGCACATATCCATGTGGGACTACCCTCGCCTGCAAGCACACAGATGCTGAGAAGTAACTACCTTCTCCCTACACACAAAGGTCCGTAAACAGACCTGCTGGGAACGCAGAGGGCTCAGGTGAGAGCACCAGGCCTCGGGAGGAAAGTCAGGAGATCCTGGGCCCGTCCGCGTATCCACTACCCTCCTTTTTCTCCTGCTCTTCCTCCTCCCTTCTCGCCTCCTCTCCTCCTCCTCTCTTTCTTCCCATCTCTCCTAAAGAAAGTGAATGAGAAGGAGACCAGAATTCACAGCCTTGAACTCGGGATCACATCCCAAAGGTACTTTCTTGATGCAAAAGCTTTCGTAACAGGACCAGCATCTCTAAACTGAGGGCGCTACTGTCAACCTCTCTCTGCTCTGCTTCATGGAACAAGTGGGCAAGCTGTCGGAAATGTTCTCAAACACTGAGCTGAAGTGCCCCTGCTTAAGATAGAAGATTCAATTAGTTAATCAATTAATTAATAAGTCACACTACTCTAGACTAATACATATGCTAACATAGTAAGAGACTGCGAAAGCACAAGAGAAATGAAGGAATCACAGAGGCTTCCTCTGTAATACAAGAGTATTTACTCTGAGTGCAGCTTAAGTTCAGCAAACATCTGTTTATTTAGAATAGGAGCAACAAGGGAACGCAGAGTAACCAGAATGGTTTCTCAGAATTTTAAAAGAACAGTTGATGCTCTTAACCATAAGATGCTCAGACCTGATGAGGGCTTGAAGTGCTCTCTGAATCAAAAGGCATTTCCTCTATGGAGTTAATAGAAACAAAATGTGTTCCAACATTCTGAAAAGTAGCTGTGCTTTGTGAAGCGGTTCTCAGGCAACTTGCCCGCTCTGATAACCAAATACTCTGCTTCTTATTCATTCCACACAATGTGGATCAGGAAGGTGGGAACATGGGAAATAAAGTATCAGACTAGCAAAGTTGGGCACGGTTTAAAGAACAATGAAGTTGGAGTCTAGGACCCTGGGTGGGAAGCTGGTGCCTCAGTTACCAGAGGTATGACTGACAGAAAACCTCTCAGAGCCTCAGCTTCCCAATCTGAGCAGTGGGAAAATCTTTTCATCTTCACAAAGTGTCTGCTAGGACGAGGTAAGAAAAGATGCAGGTATCAGCCTCGACTGTCACAGGACGGTTTCCATATGGAGAGAACAATTACTGTCATTAATAACAACACACCTCAGCTTTGCACTATGCTCCCCCTTCTTGTCTTCCTCCTCCTAGGGAGCATAATAATATCCATAATTACTTGTGGAAATTGCAGTTCCCTATTAGTTCTTCTTACTGAATAAATTT
>PVIR01000388.1:165109-175717 GCA_004026965.1 Petromus typicus
AGGGAGGGCACAGGATGGGGTACAGAAGGGAAGTGAGGGCATCTCTGACCTTGACCTCCCACCTGTTTTCTCTCTAGACCCTCTTCCGGCCTTTTCCTTCCATCACTCATAAAGGAAATCCACTGGACGCTAGACTCCAAAAGCAAAGCCCTTCATCTAGCAGATGAAGAAATTGGGGATCGGGGCGGGTGAGTCACAGCCAGAAGCCAGAGGTTGGGGCTCCTCTCCTTCCATCCCACTCGATCATCCATTTTTTATTACTATAATAAAAACACGGGCTCACAGCTCTGGACGAGCATGGTCTGGGGCCACATCTTGCGATGCTCTTCTTGCTGGTGGAGTCTTGAGGTAGGACAGAGCATTACACGCCATGGTGTCTGTGTGTGTGTACCTCTTCTGGTATCTCTCACTCTTTTTATAAAGCGATGGGGGCTCCACCCTGATTGACTTGATGGAATCCAAATTACCTCCCAAAAGCTCCACCTTAGACCCTACAGTGAGATAAAGTTTCCAGGCCCTAATACCTTACAAAAGGGATGCATTTAGGGTGTTTAGGAGGACAAGCTACATGCAGAGCCTTGCACAATTCTGGGGGGAAAACCCAAAAGGGGGTGGGACAGAAAGGTAACACTGATTCAGCCACAGGGCCACAATTCACGCAATCCCTTTAATAGGTCTTGTTCAGACAACCTCGTAAAGCTGAAGAATACGGCTTCTCTTTCTTTTATACTGGAAGTGTCAGGAGCCTCTCCAGCCATTTATTTGATGGAGAGGTTGCTAAATGTTATGGCAAACAGCCACATCCATCTGGGTAATAGCTGAGTGTCGGTGTCTGTGGATATGGCGAGGCCTCACCAACTCGGGAGGGAAAGTTTTCCTGGCCTTCAGAACATGCTCTGCATGAACATCAGTAACAGGAAGGTCAGAGAATGACAGAGACCCTGGCCTTGAAGGGAAAGGGGTTCTGTCTCAGCCTTGCTTCCACTGCTAACTTAAGTGGCCTTTTAGAAATCACTGAATGTCTCTGGAGAAGCTATGATAAGAAAGGACACGCGGCTAACACGTGACCCCAAACTGATGTACACAGATCTTAGAAGCTTTCGAATCTGGTGATGCCATCAAACATCCTCACTCCCTCAGTCCATTACAGCAGCCATGGTGCTGACAACTGTGTAACAACCATGCAACCCCAGTGTGTGCAACAGGAGGAAATTTATGGATGCTATTTGGCTGAGTGCTTCTGCCTGGCTTGACTGGTTGGATCTGCCCCAGAAGTGTGTGCTGGTCCTGCAGCTCTGCAGACCAGCCCAGATCAATGCTCCTTACGGAGACAGCAGAGACCCAGGAGAGTATGCTGAAGCAACACAGAGGCCTCTCAAGGCTCTGGCTCAGAACTGCAGCATCACCTCTCTCACTGAACTCTGCAGGCCAAAGCTGTGCATCCAGCCAAACTCAAAGTCAAGGGCAGGGAAATACACAATCTCTGTTTCTTGGATGCAAGGAGCTCCAGGCACGTGGGGCCAAGCACGCACAGAGGGAGGAGGCCACAGAGTGTTGCACTTGGCCTTCAACGGGAAAGCTGCATCCGCACTGGGCAATCTTTTCACTGCTCCCCCATTGTGCTTTTCCTTATGTTGGGCCCCAAAGTCCTCAGCTGGAATGGTTTCCTTTCCAAACTCCATCTGTTCTATAAACCCCAAATGACCCAACCCTCCACCATGAAAGCTGCTCTAGCCCCAAATTTGGCCACAAGAACTGTTCCAATCTTCTTGCTTTGAGTGTCTTCTCTTTCTGGCCAGTTACTGACCATTGTGGAAGCCATATGTAATGAGTCCAGTTCAGGGTCAAAGGCTCTGGACTCATACCCAAAGCTCAGCACACAGCTCTACTGGTGGAGAAGACACACTGAGAAGGGAATGCAGTTGATGCTGAGGCTTCTGAGGAAAGCAAAGAATTACCGACTCTTTCTCTTTACAATCGCCCTGCAAAGGTAAAACTCTGAATGATGTGCTCTCCCCTTAAGGAACCCCTGTACCAGGGTGCTGGGCTCTGTTACAGGGGTCCCACAGCAACCTACTTACACTTCCAATCTCATACACTCTCCTCAGCTCCATTCTCTGGAGGATCCTAACCATGCCCATGAGATCAGATGAGACAGCTGAACTTCATAGTTCCCTCTAGAAAATCCCAAATCCCATAATACTCAAATCTTCTTCCTTGAGTCACACACAGAGACAACTGTGGGTAACGGAGCCACACACCCAGACCTCAATTTATATTTTTCCAACACACTTCCAACTACAAATACAATTTCTTTACAGTGATAAAGTCATGTACAAGTGAAAAATAAGATGGAGCCAAGAACACAACTAATATAAAATGTCAGTCAAACTGCATTCCTAGTACTTTTTGGTGTATTCCAGTGTATCAGCCAGGACTTAGACAGACAGATAAAATGATACCAATATAAAGAGATAGAGATGATGACAGAGAAAGACAGGGATAAAGATAGGGCTGAAAGAATGAAGAGTTATTGTAGGATTTAGCTTCTGCACAATTACAGAGGACCAGAGGTCTCTGTGATCTGCTGTTTGCTAGCTGAAGATTCAAAGAAACCAGTGACTAATTCAGTTCAACTCCAAAGGGCCAAGAACTAGGGCCACCAGTGTCAGGTAAGATAGATGTCCCAGTTCAAGAAGAGAGAGAACTTGCCTTCCGCCTGCCTCCTGTTCAGGCCTGTAGGGACTGGGTGATACTTGCCTACGGAAGGTAAGAATGGAGCTTTTTCATTCTGTCCATCAATTCAAAAGCTGATGTCTTCCAGAAATACCCTCCGCGAGCACACACATAATAATATTGTGCCAGCTGTTCAAACACCTCTTAGCTCAATAATGTGCTAAATCAATCGCAAGTTAGTGTACATGTCAATCTATGACCACTGCAGCTGGATTTAGAGTTTTGGAAGCAATCACCAAGGAGTATGTGTGGGCGGGCCCAATGCCTGTTTGAATGCCCAGAGGATGAGTTTCCTTCCTCCTACTCTCTGGATTTTTAGCCTCTCTGGTTTTTTAATGTCTCATTCCCCTCTGGCCTGTAAGACCAGGCCTGTTGGGGCTCAAAATAAACAGTCTTATGTAGGTCCCTTCCCATTCTCCAAGTCTTTTGCTACAATTTTCTGCAAAATCAGGGCAGCGCCCCTACCCCTCAGATTTCTGATAGATCCTTCCCTCCCCTCACTGTTAAGTGCCTGGGGACCACTTGGCACACGCTTCTCAGTAGTGGCTGCAGCAGACACTGCAAACCTCTGAGCAGAAGTTATTAGGCCCGCAACAGGTCCCGGTGCTCAGTCTCCCCTGCACGCCCGCTCCTCAGAGTCTTCATGCACTCTGGCAGACAAAAGAAAGAGAGAGACAGTTCGGCATCTCCTGACACCCTGCATGGCTCTAGTGGCCACCTGGAGCTCAGAAAGTGAGCTCCTGTCTTTGCAGGCACGATCTGGTAAATGCACTTCAGGCCTGACCATGCCACTGCTACTCAGAGTACAATTTAGTGAGCGCTTTCCACGCTGCCCTGGGAAGTGGGGCCCTACGGAGATTTGATGACCGACATCCCAAGTCCACGCATGCTCCGATCCCTGCAGCACACTGTTGCTCTAATTGCTTGAAGATCAATTCTTCTATCCCAAGACTAGGGGCCAGAAATTCTAATAACCTGAAGACAACAGATATGAAGCTTTCTTATTGCTTCTTCTCACAACAGAATGAACTTTTCTATCTTAGCCATTCTAGTGGGACAGGACAATTCTTGGAGCTTCTTCCAATACAGCTGGGTCTGTGGGGAGAAGGAATTTAACAGGGTTGCTCCAGTGAGGGGTGGGCTGCTCTGGAAGGGCATGGACGCTACCAGGGTCCACACAGTCCCATCATCCAAGGCAGAAATCTCAGGCCAGAGTTATCTATGGTCCTCCCCTCTCCTTCAGCGATCCTTTATACATGAAGCCCTGATATGTTTGCTGCCAAGTTGATCCTGAATCTGCCCCATCCTCTGCATCCCAGTCCCACTGCACCTTTTACCCAGAGTAGTCTCTGAACTTTCCTGAGCATCCTAAAGCAAGGTTTGGCAAACTTCAGCCCATGAACCAAATCTGGCTCACCCCATGTTCTTGTAAATAAAGTTTTACTGGAACACAGGCATGCCAATTTGCTTCCATCTTGTCTAGAGCTGTTTTTATGCTACCGCTGCATACTCAGGTAGCCACAAAGGAGACCGTGTAGCCCACAAAATTGAAAACATTTACTATTTGGATAACAGGGACTTTGAGGCTGGGCCTGCAAATGCTCAGTGGGTAACTAAAAGCAGGACAAAGTTTGGCATCTCTGCCTGCATGCTGTGTCTCTCAACAAGTCCTAGGCAACCATCCACAAGACTACGGCTGGCCCGGGATCCGCTACCCTGCCGATGATGCAGTTTCGCCCACTAGGGGAATACATTCTGGGTGTATGTGGGTTGTCTTTTTTCCTCTTCCCAATAAAACTTCAAAGTGCCTTGTGGCCTCGCAAAGATGGATCCAACCACTTTATCTGTGTTTCTAGAAATGCTGATTAAAGCTCCTTTCCTGCCTTTTCTCCAGGCTCATTTGCTTACTGGTATTTTGGAACAGGTGACCTAGCCTGGCCTGCTGAGACTCCTGGAGCTGGGGTTCTGCCCCAAAACTCCAGTAATATTTAGTCCTTTAAAAATATATGTACATGGGCTGGGGATTTAGCTCAGTGGTTCCGGCACTTGTTTTGCAATCACCAGGGCCCGGGCTTCAATCCCTGGTAACCTCATACCATACTGGGCGTGGAGACTCATGCTCAGCAGCAATCAGTACCACATACCACAGTGCCGGGCGTGGTGGCTCACGCCTGTCATCCCAGCACTCAGGAGGCAGAGGCAGGAGGATTGCTGTGATGTGAGCTTGAGGCTGAGCTCAGGGCCAGCCTGAACCACAAAGCGAGACCCTGTCTCAAAAAAAAAAAAAATATGTACAAACTCCTGCTCCAAAAAGGATAAGCTCCTGTGACTTGTTTCTCTCTCATCATCATCACTACTAAACTGGAGGATTTTTTATTTCTTGCCATACAAGCAACATCCCTTATGTATCAGTCTCAGCTGGTTCAGGGATCACAAACTGACACCCCACTAACTAGATACCTAACTCATATTCTACTGTGGTCCACACAGGATTGAAAATAGTTTAAAAAGTTGCTGACTTTCAAAGATCATAAAAGTTAACACAAAGTTTACACATCTGACCTCTCTTGAAACATAAGGAATCTGGCAGCACAGGGCCTCGGTCTCCTGACAGTCACAACCAGGCAGAACAAATGTGCATCCGGCCCAGTTAGGCAGAGTCTGAGATCAGCAGGTCACCGAGGATCCCGCCCTGCCTACCGCAGTCCTCCACCGGGCCCTTCATTCTCACGCGGGAATTTGAAATCCTCGCCCTTTCTTCTCTACCAATCAGCTCTCTTCCTCAAACTATTTTCCCATAATCATACCAAAAGACTAAAGGGTCCCTGAAGAGTCATGCTTCCTCCCACCTTTACACTCCTGCACATGTCAGAGTAGATGACATTACTTCACACAATTCTCGAGGCTGGAAATGCAAGATCCTGGTGACAGCAGGTTGTTTCTACTAAGGCCTTTTTTTTTCTTGGTTTGGAGATAGCCATCTGCTACCTGTGCCTTCACATGCTCTCCCTCTGTGCATGCCTGTGTCCTGATCTCCTTACAGAGACACCGGGCATAATGGATTAGGGAACCACCCCCCCCATGACTTCATTTAGCATTTACTGGCTCCTTAAGAGCCCTCTCTAGAGACACAGCCCCATTCTGAGATCCTGGGGGTTAGTACTTCAAGACAGGAACTGGGGCACTAGTCAGCCCAATGCTTTGCAATGCCTTACTCACCTAAGACGTACTACATCCGGAAGAATCAGATCAACCATAACCTTCTCAGATACCAGTTACAGGGTTTGTTCTTGTCACCCTGGGTCATTTTGCAGCTTTTGCACTTCTTTACTAGAAAATCATTTTCTTGCATTTTAATGGTTTATATTCACCCATTTTTCCCACCGAACTGAAACTAGGTGATAGTAACTTTTCTATCTCTGTTCATTCAATAAATGTCCATTGACCAGTAACATTAGAGCCAATGATAAGCTAACAAAGCACAAGACAGACAAGGTCTCGGCCTGCCTAGAGTTTATGTTCTATTGAAGCGTAGAAAATACCTAAACAAAGAATAATGACATTGTACAGAATCGTATTTTATGCAATACAGATGTTCAACAAGGACTGAATGAATGCGGTAGGGGGAAAACATGTTTGTGTTACCCAGCTTCCTATTACTGTAATAAAATACCTGAGGTAATTAGCTTATGAAAGAAAATATTGGTTTTGGTTCATGAGTCTGGACATTCTATTCTGAGACTGCCCACAGCTTTGAGTCCTGATGCCAGTGCTGGTTGGCAACAGCTGGGAGGATACAGGGAAGCCGAGTGCCAGTCTTGTGACCAGGAAACAAAACCAAGCAAGGAAGGGGCTCCCAGGGTCCCCCCAGAGGCACAGCCTCCATAACCCAAGCACCTCCCTCGAGGCCCCACTTCCTAAACAGCCACAGTACTTTTCAACAGCACTGCCCTGAGGTCCCAGCCTTTAACATCTGGACTTTTAGGAGACATTCAACACCAGACTATTGTCCTATTCATCTGGGAAGAATGGAACAAAGAGATCCAGACATATCACATTTCAGATACAATGAAATCTGGAATCCTCTGAACTTTTCAGTTCTGTGTTGCTGTGGTAATTTTTATGTTGAACATCAAGAAAGCCTCTCCTTTTCCTAAAATCTCATATGATTTCATGACAATGAGCCTATGTCACTGCATCCTATGTCCCTCTGTAATTCCTGAGCCCCAAGAGCACCCCCGAGAAGAGCTGTAAAAGCCAAGTCAGAGCCCATCAAAGCCACTGTCCACCCCTCTACCTCAAATTCCACGCCAAGTTCTGCTTACAGGGGCCTAGACCCAGAGATACCCTACGTCCTCCATTGCGCAACTTTCAGGTGAATTCAGGGGCAAAATGGGGATGGGGCAGACAACAAGGCTTAAGAGGATTAAGCCACACCAAGGCTTGACTGCTAAAAGCAGAGAGTCAGTGGGAGCTCAGCATGGTCGCCCTAATACCCACACTTTCCCCCTCTTGTTTTCCATCATTTTTAAAAGATAAGCGCTATTTGGGTAGTACTGTAGAAAAAACGCCTACTACAGAAAATGTTAAATGGATTGAAATGTGGGCACAAGATTCATCCATGAAACTGTCTTTGCCAATTTATTCATACAGAATAAATTTAGAATCATTTTGTTAAATAAAAATATATGCTAAATTTATAGATTAATGATTAAGTAGGAATCGGCTTAGGAATCTGGAGCACCTCACTCTATATCCAGTGAACTCTTACAACATGTAGTACACTTTATAAAAATATCACAAGATGTCCACATTGATTATCTTTTGTTCTGTGATTTATACTGTGGTAATTACTCTCGCTAGTTTTTTGAATGATTATACAGATTCTCCTAAACTGATGATGGAGTTATATTAGATAAAATAATATAAAAATGAAACACATCGAATACAGAGAACCCATTAAACATCCTAGCTTAGTCACACAGTACACTAGTGTTGTTTTTCTGTTGTTCAGGGCTGCTGTCCCTGCTCAGTAGTACAAGAATATTCTGCCCATACATTACCATAGCCCAGAAAAGGTCAAGTTCAAGTTCCAGAGTGCACACTGCTTTCACACCCCTACAAAGTTGAAAAATCTTAAGTCCAACTGTAAGACATTAGGGACTACCTAGCTGCATTTGCTACCCAATTATATCATTTTTAAAGGCAGGAATTAAGAGAGAACTCCTTTTGTTTGATGAACTAAAAAAAATCCCAGTGTGAGATGGATTTTGTCGTTTGAGAGGTGTGAATGTGTTTGGGTTATGGATTATGTGTGTGCTATAGACTGCAAGTCTCTGAGGGTGTGTGGGAAGAGGGTAGTGTATATGTGGGGGGGTGGATGTGGACTGCTGTGAATCTTGTAAGAGTGTGTGTAGTGTGGCTTACATGTGTTGTAGAGTATGTGCATGTGGAGATTGGGTATATATTCTGGGTTTGTGTAGGTGGGTTACAGGTAAGGAATCATATGGATTATGGGTTGTGGGTTATGAATTGTGTGGGGAGAATTGTGGGTGAGTGTGTGCTGCAGATTGTGTGTGCATATGCTACACATTGCATGGGTGCAGGTCTGCCTTAGGTTATGTGAAAGGGACTGTACATGCGGGTTGTGGAATGTATGGCTGCCAATGTGTGTCAGAGGTTGCATGGGCCATGGCTGCACATGTATGAGCATATTTCTGGTGCTAGTGTGTGCTGATGGGTCAGTCAAAGACTGAGGTGCATTTGTGGATCGCTGCCCAGTCCCTTCACCCGGGCGAGGTGACTTCAGAGTGTGTTCTGCGTCATTCCTCCGTTACCCAGAGAGACTAAGCTTCAGCTGCATCTGCTACACAGCGGTGCCTGACTCATTCTCATCTTTCCCTGTTGCATTTCCATGTCCCTATCTGGATGGTTTCTGGGCTCCCGCCCAAACTGAAAACCTCTTCTCACCTCCATGATTTCAATGGACTACTCCCTCCTGGACAAACCCCAATCTGAACCATGGTGGCCATGTGGCCAATGGTGACACTCCTCAGTCAGCACTAGAAGCATCCAGAAACGAACTGGGTGTCATAAAATTTAAAACTGCGAGACCTAAGACTTCAGCCGCTTTCAACAGCCCATGATTCCTACTCAAAGATGGGGGCCGCTGTCATTCTCACATGAAAGCCCCAACCAAGGAAGGGAATTTCCTCACTCAGCCCTTAGAAGCGGCCCCTCCTCTCACTGGGCAGCCTTGAGATTTCCAAATGTTGTAACCCGATCAGGGGACACATGGCTAGGAAGTGGCCACCCCTCCCTGGACTGCACACTGCCTGTCTCCTTGCCCCATTCTCAGCAGGCCACTTAGGCAGTGACACATGGAAAGGCATTTTGCCCAAAGCAACCAAGATCAGGACCCTCAGCCAGCAGACTCGAAAACCTGCCAGTCACAGCTCTCTTGTCTAATGGGCACTGTCACTTCCTCTCACCTTTCACTGGAAAAACAAAGACGAAAGCCATGTCATCCTCCAGGACCAGAGCCAGGGTCTAGTTTCCTTTGCAAGCCAGGCACCTCTTGCAGGCTCACTCTAGGAGGCAATTAGGAGCATCTATCCTGCTGGGTGAGGCTCTCCTGGGAAGCACTGTTATGTCTGTCAGTCCTTAAGTGTAACGGACAGCTCGGACTGCCTGGCCAAGGCGCCTTTGAAATATTTCTGTCAGTCATGCCATTCAGTGTGAATTCAGGGGACAGAGCTGGTGCTTCAGGACATCTGAGCCTAGTATACACATGCAGGAAGATTCTCTATGACTTTTGACTCAGGAGATTTACCTTAACTTTGTGAGGTTTTCAGAATCCTGAAACCTCGGCCAACTTGAAACTGTGCTGATTAGTTCGTTATTACACAAACTGAATGCAGAAAAGTGGGATATAATTAAATTTCATGAAGATATCAATCTTAGTTAAAAGCAAAGTATGCAACATTTTTTAAAAAATGAAAGGCAAGAAAACCAAAAGTTTCTGGAGAAGGATTCAATGTCCCCCTTTTCAATACTGTCTTAATTTCCATTAAGGAATCTACCGCTTGAGTAAAACAAAATTCCATTTTAAAGAAATACAGCAGTGGTAATGGAGTGCTTGTTACATGGCTGCTTCATTCTATTTTATGTAATCCAGAGAAGTGCATATTATTAGCCTCATTTTACAGGTGAGGACATCAAGCTCTGACAAGCTGAGTAGCCTGACCAAGCTAGAACTGGCAAGTTCAAAGCCAATGTTTAAAAATAAATTTTGACCAAAGTGATACTTTCCAAACTTGAGTGCACATTAGAATCATACGGGAGGCTGTTAAAGCTCCTGATGTCTGGGCCACCCCCAGACCAATTAACTCTGCATCCTTGGATATGGGAGCCTGGCATCAGCACTTTTTAAATGTCCCCAGAGATTACAATGTGCAGCCAGGATAGAGAACTCCTGGTTAAGAACGGGGTCAGTATGGAAGTTAGAGTCACAAGGCTAGCAGAGACTAAAGAAGGAGTCAGCCCAAAGTAACAACTAATTGAGGGCAGCAAAAATACTTGTGGAGCCCTCACACAGCACGAGTAATGGTTTGGGTAATAGATCTTCTTTCTATGGGGAAAGTATACTTACTTCACAGTCTATTGGCTGAGCTTTGGCCATGTGACTGGCTTTAATCAATGGGAGAGAAACTAACGTTAATGGTCAAAATTTGAGGTGTGTTTGGGTGCTAAGGCTTGCCCTCTTGTGTACCTCCCTTTACTCTGTAAATCCATAGAGGATAAAAAGTATGTAGAATAGACCAGGTACACTGGCAGAACAAAGATGCTCATTGTGGTATGCCACTGAAATTC
>PVIR01000389.1:0-23604 GCA_004026965.1 Petromus typicus
CATTGTATGTTATATATTGTGAAATAGAAAATGCTCAATGTAAAATAAGGTGAAAGGGGACAATGTTGAGATTGTAACAAAAAAGTAAGGAAACAAATTTTATATATATAGGGGGGGTGGTAGGGTGGGTGGGGCTATGGGAAAAAATGAGAATTAAGTTGTGTCTTATACTGGTACAAATCCCCATTATGGAGTGCAAGCATGATGTGTATATTTAATATATCAATAAAGATAATTAAAAAAAAAAGATGGCCACAAGTCTTTTGAACAGTCAGATCCTATGTCCCTCCTCTTCAATCTAGGTAGATTTCACAACTACTGAGTAAACAGAAAAATGTTAGAAGTGAAGTGGCTCACAGCACTTTCTAAATCTTAGTTATAAGAGACTGGCAACTTCTGCTTGGGCCTCTTCCAAGTGTTCCCGGGAGCCTTACGGTACCAGTAAGGAACCTGACTATTCCTGCATGACCATCATCCTGGAGAGGATAGTAATGGCACCCTGGGACACACACACAGCACCCCACGTAGCTCACCCTGCCAGCCATCCCCAATGAGGCCAAGTGAACAGAGCAAGTTCACCAAGCTGTTCACCAAGCAAGTGAACAGAACCCTGGTGAACTGCTTTTCCCAATACACGCCCAGCAGCCAGCAGGATGCCACAGAGTGACCTCAGCCACAGCTCAGAGGAGCTCTGCCCAAACTTCTGGCCTACACATTCTTGCTTTGGAGTAATATGGAGTCAGCTGCTGCATTTCAGGGTGCTCTGCTACCCAGCTACAGATAACTGCCCTGAGAGGTCAGGACCATGAAATATATACATGGTTTCCTAACATACAGCTTCTAAAGTCCTGAGTGATGAATATCTTTGCTGTGTGATACTGAATCAGTGGATGAATACAGGGCCTTGGGCACCAGGAAGATGAAAGCATGATGCAAGGATCAGGATATTCAGTCCACTAGCCCAGACTTTCTGGAAGGCACTGATAGCTAATTGTGTCATCAGTCAGGAGAACATAATGAAACCTCCATAAAAACCCAGACAGAGTGGACTTGGAAGTTTCCAGGAGGATGACATGTGAAAAGGGGAGTACACATCCCTTTCCACATAACCTCGTCCTATGCCTCTTTTCATCTGAATCATTCAAAATATCCATTGCAATAAGCCAGTAAATATGTTTCCATGTGTTCTGCATGTCACTCTAGTACATCAATGGAATTCTAAGTGAGGATCATGAGAGTGCTACTTCATTGCTGGTCATTCAGAACCATAGATCTCAAGTTCTGCTTGATAGTGATTTTGGAAGTGGTGGGGTTGGTGATGAGACTGAATCCTCAGTCCATGGAATTTGACACTATTTCTAGAAAGGTGGTGTCAGGAATGAATAGACTCAGAGGACACGCAGCTGTGTCTATGAACTACTGACTAACTGCATGAAATGGAAGGGAATTCTACAGGTTTTTGTAACCAAAGGCCACAGAAGCACTGATCATTGAGAGAATAGGAAAAATAGAAGATTTTTCCTCCACACAGGATACTATAGTAGGTTGACTTAGGTTCCAATCACAGACCCACCATTCCTCAGCCAGTGGAATGACCTTTTCCTGGTCCATTTGGCTTCCTTCCGTATCAATGTCTGCACCATGTGCAAAAGGGTACAGTGGGATTCTCTGCCAGAAGAATGGGAAGGAGAGTAACTGCGGCCCATGCCAGGAACTTTGTGCAGCGCATGACTAGTGTGAATCATGGGAAAATCTACCTAAGATGGAATCGCTTTGGCCAAAGGAAGAACCCTGCAAAATGGGATCTAGAAATGGCCCCTCAAGCCTTTCATACTGACTCTGCCTGCCGCTCTCACCAAACATTGCCCAATCAGCTCTGGGTCTGAACTTGGAGACTGTGAACAGGAGGACTTTACACTCGCCCGCATGAATCATGGTTCTTTCCAAACAGTCTTGCCTTCTTAAATTCTAGTCCTTTCTTTCTTCTTTGGAACACTATTTGTGTTTTACCAAATTCCATATCTCCTGACTTGCTATCCCTAAGACTCCAAAGACAACCCTTCTGTGCTTTACAGGATCAATATTGATTATTGACCAACACTAATCATCCTGACTAATCAATAGGCTTATACTAATGATTGTATGTTCTTCAACATACACATTCAGCTAAGTGGAGACTCTTTACCCATGTGGGTCAGGAGGGAAAGGACTCTGAGTCCCCCGGTTGTGTCACTCACTAGTCTGCAGTTCATCCATGATCCCCAACCCCACAAGGAGAAATCTAAAACTCACTGTGATTTGAAAAACTCTTGTCCTGCTGACATTGGGATCATTATCACTTTACCCTCTTCCTCTCAAACTCATTTCTCAGCTATACATGCACGCCCACAGTCCTGAACACTCCCAAAAATGGCAGGAAGGAATGAGATAAATATTCCCAATGTGAATATTTCTGAGTAAAGGGATTATGGGCATCTCACTTCCTTCCTTGTGACTCTTTTCTCTAGTTTCTAAATCTTCTACAGCAAATGTTTTATTTTTATGGAAACTTGATGAAGGTGGTAAACCAAGAAGTGAGAATTTTTTCTATTTGAAAACTAACATGTTGTTTTCTGTTTTTCTCATTGGGATCTACCAGAATGAAGGAATAAATGAGCTAAAAGTAGAAGGGAGTTCATTGTGTATAGGTAGGTAGGGCAACCTCAGTCTATGTACTAAGTATGCTGGTAAAAATATAAAGTTTGAAACTTCTGCTTTCTCCCTCTGTTTTCAGTTTTTGTTTAACTTTTTAAAATGATATTCACACGGAAGTCTTTTTTAAAAATGAAGAAATTTTTTTTGAAGTGAATAATCAATCTAAGGCCAAAATGCCAGCAATTCTTGAAATAACTCTCCCCTTCTAGATCTACATTTATAAACTAATGACAAGCTCTTAAACAGCCATTTAGCAATGAGAAAGTTCCAAGACCGCACACTACATTCTGCTGAGAGCTCAGTTTAGCGGAATGTGAATAAATCGCTCATGCCAAAAGGGAGACAAAGTCCCCAGGAACGTGAACTAGCAGGGGCAGCTCTGCGGCCACAGATGTTTCTTCTCTCGTGGGGCAGCCAGGGGGCTGACTCTGCATGCTGCTGCCTCCAGGGGCTCCTCCCAGGAACACTGAATGAGTATCCATTCTGCCACAAGTCTTTTTCCGCCTCTCCCTTTCCTCCAGCTGCCAAGCTTGCCAGACTCAAGGGCCT
The DNA here is from genome assembly GCA_004026965.1 of Petromus typicus. Lineage (NCBI taxonomy): Eukaryota > Metazoa > Chordata > Mammalia > Rodentia > Petromuridae > Petromus > Petromus typicus. Next base: position 3,244 of record PVIR01000389.1, read on the forward strand.
GACAACTCTGATTCTTTTTGAAATTTTCTAAATAGGTTACTAGTCCAGGCGCTGGATTTGCTGTGCTCCCATCGATTTGCCAGCTCATTGTAACCCAAATCAGTCCAGCTTGTGTGAGATGAATTCAGGGAACATGCAAATTGCCTCCAAGCCCTTCACGCCTCCGATGCATGACATAGGCTCCCCCAGAGCTCCCATTCTGGATTTTCCTGCATTAGCAACTAAAGTAACTCCCCCACCCCATATGCCAGCACCCCTGGCCTCCTTCCGTCCTGTTTCATATCAGGAGATTTTCAATTCAAAGTCATCCCAACAGGCGTTTTCTTTTTCTTTTTTTTTTTTTTTTTGTCATTTCTCATCACTTAGATCTATAAATATTAATTACAAACCTCATATTTTAAAACCCTTGTGAGCATATTAACTATTTAGCCACATAAATCAATCCTCAACTAATCTTAGTGGTTCATTATACTTTCAGTTTCAGAACTTTCCCATTGTAGCCACCACTCTTTCATTGCTTTTGCCAGCAGTCATTTGATGAAGACTCAATCCACTAAGTCCCTTTCTTAAATAAAGGCATAGAAGGGGAAGGATGGAGAAAGGGGCAAGAAAGAGAAGAATAAGAAAACAGGAGAGGTAAAGGTTAAAAAGAAAAAAAAGAAAGTAGTGACTAGGAAAAAGGTCAGAGGGATGACCCCTGGTGGAGACCGGAAATTCAGGGACCTGCTTAGGCTTCTCCAGCTCTCCTCAGGGGTGGGTTGGCCTGACTTACAGGTTATCTCTCCAGCTACCAGCTCAGAAAGTCCATCCTCCCACACTGAGGAGGAGAGTCTTCTTGCTTCCTTACCAGCACATGCTTCTCACACTCTCTCCAGGTAGCACAGGAGAGAGCAAGGACAGCTCTGACCTCTCATCTCTGTGCTCACCAATGCACATCGAGGGTTCTGGAGATCGCTGCCCAACATGTGTGCCTCAGTTTTTGGTTCACAATTTCCTGGAGGAAGAGGCTCCGTGGGTGTCCTCTCTGCTCTCTGTTTCTATTCAGACTCTCGCCAATCCATGAGTTCTCTGGGTGTGTCTGCTTGTTGTATGAAAACTGGGAGGCTATCCCCCGGACTCCCTGGGAAATCCTAACAACATTACCTGCTTGGCACTAGTCACCTCCTGAGGGAACCATGACAGGGGAGCAGGAAAACAGAGCAACTAGGAGACAGACAGGCCCCCCATTCACCAATGGCTTCTGCAGGTGTTCCACATTAAAGTAGATACCTCACTGCCCCAAGATGTATTTCCCTCACCTATATAGCAGACATACTTCTATATGATCCTTAGGGTCATTATCCAAAATAAAAGAGACAATGCCAAAGCAAGAGCTGCTGAGAGCCTGACTCATAGTTAGTGTTCAATAAATGTGAGCTTTTATTATTACCATATTTCCTCCATTCTGAGACATCATCGATTGGAAGCCAAAGCATCAATTTAATAACTTCTCAGGGGGAAAAACAATATATTAAACACACGTTCCCATTTTAAGACATCACAATTTCAACAATATTAAAAGGTGAAAGGAAATGTGTCTTAGAAATCAATGATATATGGTCTTATTATTGTCATATTTTGGAACCATTTTAAGTCATTTGTTTGTATGCCTGGCTTTTCTCATTTCTAGTCTGGTTTCCCCAAGAGACATATAAGTACCAAGAGAGTTCTTTTTAAGAAAATGGATTCTTCTTCACTGTTGTTATTTCAGTGCCTAATGCAGGTGCCAGGTAAATATTTGCTACTTGAGATAGTTTAATATAATCTTAAAATTAAGAACTGTTGATTAAATTCCCATGAATATTTCCATTGGTTCATAAATGATACTTACTCAGGTCTTTGTAATCCACGCAATTTAGTTAGCCACAAGCCTTCCAAGGACAGTTAGTTGGTTGGTTGATTGGTTAGTTAGTTTGAAAATATAGTTGTTGAAGGTTAGAATTTACCTTGATCTACATACAAAAGAAAAGAGGTTAAAAGTGGATAAGAAATGCAGAGTATCCCCCATAACCTCTTTCACAAAGCAAGGAGTGAAGAAGCATACCTGAAGCTGAAAACAAAGCAAGGGTAAGGCTTTGGCGCTCATTAGGGTGAGGTACTGCTGGTGTGGATGTCTTCAGGACCACAGACATGCATTAGACATTCATAATATCTTCTTATAATAGAATCAACTTCCCTTAAAGTTATAAATGAGCAAAATAGATATTGAAGTCATGTAGTTGCTTATTCTTAAGTAAGGCTTTCATTAATTGCTTCAGTAAGAGTTGCTTGAAGGCCTACAACGTGCCAAGTATGGGCAAGTGCTAGAGGTAAGAATCCATGTAGGATACCTAGAAGATGAGGCAGTCTAACAAGATAGATTACTTTATAGAGAGAGTACTGTTCCACATCACATACAAAGCAGCATTGACTCAGCTCTGTGGAGTCCCAAGATAAGTAAGAATGATTTCACAGAAAAGAGACTGGCAATTCCATTAGACTGATTTGGTCCAGCAGTCTCTGGTTCTGCATTGCTCCAGTCATTTTAGAAAACTCCCTGTATCAGGAAGTGTATTCTAGGCCAAGGCACCTGTCAGAATCCAAGTGATGCTCTAGAATGTGTTGGAAGCAAAATAGCTTCTTATGGAAAGAAAAAGTCATTTTACTCACTCAAGTGCCTGGAGGATGGGTATAATTATATGAGTCAAAGTTGCTTTTAATTTACTGTGCTACAGCATTTCTCAACTAATTGGCATAAACAAGAAATTGGATCCAATTATACCAATCACAAGGAACTTGCTTGACAAGAGACTGCTCCAGGGTGCATTCTTCTCTGACAAGGATAAAGACAACTTATCAGTGGACCATGAGGGCAGCCTCATTATCAGAACAAGACACAAGAGGGACTTGCAGTGATGAAAGCTATAAACCTAGTGCACAGAACGAGCACTGGACTGGCAGGGATGGACGACATGTGAGCTCGGGCTGTTGGACTGAATTTCAAGGGGACTATTGCAGAGGTACTGGAACTTGATAGCTGAGTTGGTCTTCAACCAACAGAAGAAATTCAGTTTTTCAAGAATTGAGGTGATCGTGCCAGACTTAGAAGTTATTCAAGCTGCAAAGGTGTTTAATCAACAATGGCCTAACAATTCACGGATGATGTCAATGATGACGTGGAAACTGTCAGCACGAGCTTGTTCGAGGTGATGTTAATTGTACCGTGATTTCCATGTTGTGTTCTTTTTGTTTGTGCCATAGTTGAAATCTTCAATGTCCCCCAAAGGTTTATATGTGTTAGAAGTTTGGTCTGTAAGGTAATCGTAGTTAGAGTTCTCTAAAGGAAGAGACTCAATAGAAGATATATTATAATTATGTAAAGAGATTTACTAGATAGGCTTATAGATCCAAAGTTGAAAAGTCTCAATGGCTATCTGCACACTGAAGCGCTGGAGGATTTGGAAGCTGCATGGCCCCAAAAGACATAAGCTTCAGAACCAAAGGCACTGAAGATACAGCACCAGTACCAGGTAGAAGGCCTGGAAGCTTCCTCGAGAATTGCATTAGAAGCCTGATGAAACTGAAAACTCGTGTCCAAAGACAATGGCAGCAAAGGGTGCACTCACTCAAGAAGACTGGAGAGTCTCAGTGATAAGTGCATTTCCTTCTTCTTTCCTGTCATGTAACATCAGAGCTGGAAGACTATTAATTGTGATACCCATAGCCAGGATGGGTCTTCTGCTCTCAGTTTACTGGCTTACATGCCAGTCATCTTCACAGACATGACACATCTAGAAATGTGCTTTACTAATCTTCTAGGTGTGTTTTTTTTTAAGTCAAGTTGACATAGCATGACTGACAGTCATAGTAGCACTATGGTGAAGTAATGGAACTTGTCTGCAGTTGGACATACTGGGAGGAAGTTAGGACATTGAAGCTGTGCCCTTAAGAGGACATTGAGAGTCCACCTCCTTCCTCTTTCACTTTTTCACTTCTGGCCATAATATAAATAGCTTTGCTCTGCCATGTTATTCTGCCATGTAACACTTCCTCACAGGTCTAAGAGCAATGGAACCAACAAACCATGGACCAAAGTCTTGAGAACTGTGAATCAAAAACATGTCCTTTTCTCAAGTAGGTTATCCTAAGGATTGTTACAATAATGGAAAGCTGATTCACTCAGGTGTTTTTTCCAGTTAGCATTAGGAAAATGCTAACTTGTCAAAATGTTAAGCATGCCAGTGCTACAAATTAATAGAGTCATAAAGAAACAATTCTAGTAGTATGGGGGTTCAGCTAGGAGAGATGAGAAGGACAACCAGTTCTTGAAATAGCTCAGCCAATGGATTGTAGTGCCAGATACCAGATACTTAAGAGGTGGGTAAATGGACTTTGCAGATCAATTGAACAAGGAAAAATACAGTGAGTAAAAGACCACGGCTTGCTAAACTCTTAGAAATAAGAACACTGACACTTATGCTTACCTATAGAATATTCTGGTACACTCAGCAGTATGCTTCAAAATAGGCACCTGCAAATTAGCCAGCATCCATAATGTAACAGAACCCTATGTAACTATGTGAAGGAGAGACATCCAAAGTGAAAGAAAGCTTTCATATGTCTTCAAAGAAAAAGTATTCATTGTAACATTCCATTATGTTAAGTACTTAGGAAACACAGTACTCCTTGGAAGAGTTCTGATGTGTTGGTTCCAATTCCTCTTTACGTGAGTGTGTTCATTATTGGAAAATCTATCCAGTTGTGAAAATATTACCTTTGTGCATTTTATTTGCCTTTATATGTGAACATGTTACACTTAGTTGGATTCTGTTTCATAGAGAAGTATTCTTACATAGGGAGATGATTGTCCTCCCTAGATGGGGTGGACTTCATCCAATCAAATGAAAACCTAAATAGAACCAAAAGACTAGATAAGATGAGACATCTTCCTGAGTACCTTGGCAGGATCATTAGTCTTCTCCAGCCCTGGGACTAGACCTTACATCATTAGCATTCATGGGTCTCAGGCCTTGAGACTCCAACCAGAATTATACCTTAATTTCTGTTGGGACTCCAGCTTTCTGCAATAGATCTTGACATTCAAGAGTTCTCTTAGTCACATGAACCAGTTTTTTATTTTATATACAGTTGATCCCACCTAGCAACATGTCCTACTTATGAAGATTCAACAAATTGTAGGTTTAAAATATTTGAAAAATAAAAACATTATCTTATGAACATTTACCGAAATGTTTTCTAGTCAGTATTCCCTACATAAGACAATATGAATACCTAGGATTTACATTGCTTTAGCTTTTGTAAGTAATCAAGACATGATAAAGTACACAGGAGAATATGCATAAGTTATAGGCAACTACCATGTCATTTTACCTAAGAGATTTTAGCATCCACAGATCGTAGCACGTTGGAAGTCTTCGATCTTTGTGTCCCACTAATACCAAGGGACAACTATAATTATTATACAATATTAATGGCATTTTGATTATAGTAAAGACAATAGTCATGCCTTCCATTTCAGAATGCTGACCCAGCACACTGACAGAAACTGGTAACAACAGCCTTCTCCGTGAAAGAACTCTAGTTAACAGATAAGGAAATAGGTGCACGAGATATTACCTGTGAACCCTAAAGTTGCCATTCCCCTGCAGAAACAGAGCAAGATGAGAACCCAGAAACTCCTACATGATGCTGCTTCATGATGTCTTAGGAGCATTTCAAGAACTGTGTTGTGCTTTTTCACATTAGGCATTAAATCTGCTAGGGCTGCATGACCCCATTTTTCTGAAATAAGCCAGATCTCTTCACTTACACACTTTCAAACATTTCCTTATGAAATTTTCAATCAAGCAAATGAATTCAACCCCGAAAAGTAAACACACTTTGTATACAAACAGTCTTTTTTCTTTGAATCAGTTTTTGTGTTTCTTCTATAAACCAAGTTCCCAGAGGTATTATTTCTGAAAGAATTTTGTAGCAGAAGATTTTAACTGAGTGTTGTTTAATATTATCATTATTATCCTTGTTGTTAATAATAATGATTTATGGAGTGGTTGGAAGAGACACTGCTATTTAGAAACTAGGATCACAAGCCTGATTTGATACTTAAGCCAGCAAATGGAATAGGAAGAGGAGAAGCAAAGGGAAGAAATTAAAACAGTCAACTCTCTCTTGGACAGACATCTGCCTGCAGAAACCAGCACACAAATAATGCTAAGAAAAGATTCAGCAAAAATGGAACCCAGGGTCAAATGTTTTTCCTCTACTGGTGCTGCAAGAGAGGCAGTTTGCTGAAACTCACTGAGCTGCAGAGGCTGCACCACCTTGGGGGATTGACTTCTGACAGCTAAACATCCTAGAAAAGTTTTCACAAACTGAATTGTGTGTGATCTTCAAGAGAGCACTGGGAATGTGACATGTGGCATTACTTTACATCTCTGAGTCCACATTGCTGATGAAGACATTGAAAGCTGCCCAGGCACAGGAGCAGGTGACAACATCACAAAAGGCCACCCGGGGCCTGCTACCATGTAAAAGTGCCAATGCAGGGAAATAATCACTGGGGCCATCCAATCTAAAGGTGTTAGATAATGTTGACTAGTAAATCCATTCAGAAATCTTGGGAATTATGCAAATTCCTGAGTTCCATCCTATATGTAGGTTGGACTTGGGATTTCTATTTCTAAAGTAAAGCCTCATGAAAAAGTAATTATAAAAATAAAATAACTGGGGCCGGGGATATAGCTCAGTGGTTCCGGTGCCTGTCTTGCAAGCGCAAGGACCCGGGTTCAATCCCCAGTAACCACATAACAATACTGGATGTGGAAACTCACCCCAGCGGCAACCAATACCACATACCAGTGCCGGGCGTGGTGGCTCACGCCTGTAATCCCAGCACTCGGGAGGCAGAGGCAGGAGGATTGCTGTGATGTGAGTTTGAGGCTGAGCTCAGGGCCAGCCTGAACCACAAAGCGAGACCCTGTCTCAAAAAACCTTAAAAAAATAAATAAATAAAATTAAAAAAAAATAAAAGCACTTGTATCTTAGGAAGAGGGATGTCTGGTGGAGAGGGGCAGAGAGTGCATAACCAGAAAACTCTCACTACCATCTCTGGGAGAGTCCAAAATAGCACAGATGAAGAGAAAATCCTGAAAGCTTAGAGAAGAAGGAGTTGTCTTCAGTGGGACAATAATCAGACACACATCAGTTCTCACCCATTGAGGGAAAATGGATATCAATTATACACCTCACCAACATCCATACAAGTACATTAATGTTTCTGCGAAGAATATTTTCTGCAAAATAGCAATAAAATTGAGACTACACTTCAGCCAAATGAAAAAGAAATCCAAGAAAAATAGAAAAGGAGTCCAGGAAATCCAAGGAAAAATGGAAACTAGACCCAGAGGGGGAATCAAATAAAATCTCAGTATAACAAGTGTGAACGAAAAATGTAATCAGTCCAAATGCAGACAGGAAGTCAAGAGGTTCCAGAAATATCCTCTTCAAGAGGAAAGCAGACTCTGTCATTTAATTTGTTTGACAAAGAAGCTGCAACTTCTTAATGTTAAAATGAAGGCATTGATTTTCTTTTTCTCTTTCTTAGTAAAAAAAATAAATAAATAAACACCCCTGGAAAGTGTAATATCCACATGAAATACCTGGGCTCACTATGACAAAGTAAAATGTAGTGCATTTGCAAGGAATTATTTGGACGTAAGGAGAGAAAGATAGTTTTGGCTCTGTGTTAATGTCCTTCCCATCCCCTTTGTGCGGCATCAGTTCAGAGACACAGCTGTGCATTTTCTTCAGTGTCAGCCCTGCCAGGCCACAAGACTTCCATGAGTCACATGGACACTGAAAGCCACAGAGCTGAGTGGCGCTGATGAGACCTTTGAAGTCACAGGCTGCATGCGAACTCTGCCTCTGCACTTGGGAGCTCTGTGACCTTGGACAAATTGCTTTACCTCTTTGTGCCTCAGTTCGCTCTTCTGGAGAATGTCATCCAGCAAGCAGGATTCTTGCAGATTAAATGAATTAATACAGGCTGTACATTGAAAATAGGAATGAATTCAGAGTGAAACACAAGCAAATTATGAGTTGCTATTATTCTTGGTATTGCAACGTTACAGTGGACAAAAAATAAGAGTTCATTTATTGTGTAATGGCTACTTTTTTAAGATTAGCCTTCTACTAATATTAGACAGCTAAATCAAAATTAAATAATGTAAAATATATACAAAAATAAGAAGGAAAGCCAATAATATAGTGGGAAAAAGGAGAGAGGTAGGAAGAAAAGATATGAGATTCATTCCTTCATGCATCTAAAATGGAAGTAGCCAGATACTGTGTAAAATAAGTAGATTAAGCTAGAAAGGATTTGGGGAATATTCAGATATTTAAGTAATAATTTTAATAATTTAAATTTATTATTTCATTTTTATCAACTACATAAAATCATTATACACTTGATGTGCGTAATAGAGGCATTCACTTTAATATTATACTCATAAAAATTGACTATGATTATGAGTCAACTAATTTGAATGCAGTTTTCAAAAGTAAAACAAGAACTAGACCCACTATTTATCAACAGAGAGCGGGTGTTGGAAAGAGAATCGAGTCCTGAGTTGAGACTGCTGGCTTCTAGGGGGTGCTCACGGTGTACCATGCACTGTTCTAAAAGAGATACACATGTACATGTATTATCTCACTTAATCCTCTAACAACTCCAGAACTTAAGCACAACTATTCTTACTGCAGTCATTTGACAGTAGAAGCATCTGAAGAAGAGAGGGAGAAAATACCTTCTCAGGTTCATGATTGCAGAACAGATAGTGACCAGAAGCCACCACTCTCACTACTTCTAACAGGGGAGTTAATAAGGGTCATTGGCATATTTGATTTAGAGTTACAGGGGCAAATGCCAGAAGGAAATATAGCACTGTCCCACAAAAAATGAGACAATGTGGAAGAACAGTGTCCTACAAAAAAATGTCATATCTACCCAGAACCTCGGACTGTGACCTTACTTGGAAACAGTCTTTTGAAATGTAGTTATTTCAGTAAAGTCTTCTTGGATAAGGTTGTTCCTAAATCTGATGACTTGTATCCTTATAAGGAGAGGAAGACACACACAGAGACCAACACAGAAAAACCACATGATGACCGAAGCAGAGATTGGAATGACAGCTTTGAAGCAAAGGTCAGGCATTGCTGGGAGCCACTGGAAGCTAGCTGAGCTGAGGGTGCATTATTCTGACCACACTGAAGAGAATGTGGCCCTGCAGATCTCTGAGTTGCCCCTTCCACACTCCAAAGTATGAAAAAGAAAACATTCTACACTTCATGCCACCAGCTTGAGAAAATTTTTTACAATAGGCCTAGGAGACTGAAATAAGTAACCAAAAATTAAAACAGAAATGGTCGAAATGAATGGAAAAGGTAAGAATTTTACCTTGCATTTGACAGTTTTCTGTATTTTTGCTAAGAAAAAAAAAACATATGTTACTCTTTGTAGAGAGTGGATGTTAAGGCAGTCCCCACAATTCTCACTGGAGTATTGACATCCTAAGTAATCTCAGGGTTTGGGGAGTGGGAAGGACCTTTGCTTCTAAACAACAATCAGCAAGCTGTCCATGTTGCTCATCCCAGATTGTATCCTCAGAGAATGTCCCTCAATGAAGCCAGTAGTCAGGGTTCGAAGGCTCACATGTAAGGAGCTGAGGCCACATGCTGACCAGTAGTGCCCAAGGAACTGAAGGTGACCTCCTGTCACAACCAACCAGAACCTCAGTCCTGCAGTCTAGCAGGGTCTGAACTCTGTCCAGTTCGATAGAAACTTGGAAGCTGGAAAGAAAATCTTTTCCTCTTTGAGCCTCAAGCAAGATGGTAGCCCCATCCAAGGTCTTATTTTTGTCCCTCTGTGTAACCCTGAGAGAGCAGACTCAGCTAAGCTCTGCACAAACTTCTGACCCACAGAAACCCATATAATAAGGGGGCCCTATTTACAGCCACAAAATATGTGGTGTTGTGATAAAACACTAACTAGTATTCTCTTGTAATTAAAAGAAGCAAAAGAGAAACATTGACCTTTTAAATTAGCAATTCCTTCATCAATTAAAGATGAATTGAAGATGACAAAATTTTCTGATGAATATCCAACTCGAGGACAACTTCCTCATTAAACAAATAAGGAAAATGAGGCAAAGAGAAGGCAAACTATATGGGTAGGTTCACAGAGTGTTAATAAGTGAAACTTTACTGGCATGAGCATATCCTCAAGGACCTTCCATTGTTTTAGTTCATTGCTGCCTGTAGAATGGCAATTGAATTTTTTTTAAAAAATCACAGAGAAGATAATTGCTCAAATCAAGGGCAAAGATTCAGTTTAGTATCAGGTTATCTTCACGGTAAACCCTGTTTCCAACTCCTCCCCCTCCAGTTCCTGGGAGAGTAGATGTGTTAAACAGGCACTTATTAGACCATTTTTTGACAGCTGCTGCATTTGCAATTACTGTCATATAATTTTTTTTTCTTTTGAATTGCTCTAGATTTGTTTTTGTCTGAGCTGAGGTGGAAAATTGAGAAATAGCGGATTCAACAATAATTGATTTTATTAGGAATACGAATGTATTACAGATGCCATATATTAAAAACTCATTGCTTTTATATTGGCCTCAAACACTGTACACGACTTTTATGGTTCCCTTGTCTCCGGCAATCCCCCCATTTTGCCATTGGCATCAGCTTTATGTGCCTCATTCCCTGTCAGGCAGAGGAAATAAATGGTTAAAAATCTAAGAGCTCATCAGACACAAGCCAGAGTTCATAAATGAAAGTGGGCAGCCTTGGGTAATTTAAGATATTGCTGTGAGCTGGTGTTGCCAAAACGATGCACTTATTGAACCATAAACAAAAGCAATTAAGATGAGATGTTGATTACTGAGAAGAAAAGCTTCCTAGTAGAGCAGAGAAGCATAGGGCACAGGGATCTCATTTGCATAAGCATCTCTGGAAGCCTGAGAAGTCCAGAGAGGCTCCCAGGTATCCTATAGCAAAAGGGCTCTGACTCTTCATGGAGAAAGCCCCCCTGAATATTCTTCACAGAGCATCACATTGACCAGGCAGCAGGGATGACAGAGGCAAGAAAGTCCTTCTGAGGTTGATGGGAAGTCTTCAGACACATAGTAAAGGCACAACTAGGAGACAATGTGATCAAATCCACCTAGAAAGCCTGTTAAGCCCACTGAATAAGCTTTAAATGCAGAGGAAGTAAAGAAGACCTCCTAAAACTGCCCTTAATGGACAGGTCCCTCAAGCTTGGCCAAAAACCCAGCTGTGCTTTAAAGAGCTAAAAACAAAAGCCTTGATCACCAGCTCGCAAAGCAGGGGCAGATGCCCGGCCGTACAAGCAGCGTGAGACACTGAAGCCACAAAGCCTCTGACTTGTAATGTAAAGGGTCTGTAAGGGGCTTGTTATAAAACTGAAATCAGGTCGAGGCAAATACCAGGGCTATAAACAATCTCCTACCCCACCAGAGCTGGGCTGTCCTGGACAAAAGATGGTCACAGTGGAAATCTTTCTTTGTGGATGAGAGAGGTAGCCCTGATTCTGGACAAGTATGCCCAGAAATACCTAAGGACAAGGTACATAGTTGATACTCACCAATTGTTTGTGAGAGTCAAGAAAAAGAGGAAGAAGGAATGAATGGATCTGTGCCACTGTGAGTGGAGACTGAAGTTACTATCAGCACTGACCATTAGAAGTGCCTTGAGAAGGCAAAGAAAGTGAAAAAATCATACCAGGGAAGAATGTCCCAAAACACAGAGTAAAATGAGTGTCCAGCCAGACAGTGCATGTTGGGTCAACTAGATCCTTTTCTCTGGAGAAACTTGGCAGGCAAGTGCTCAGGCACATGCTACGGCAAGCCGATCAGCCAAAGGAACCAGTGATTGCAGCCATGAGCTGTAAGCAGACTGACCTTCAAGGAGACAGGTCCATATGTCACCAGCTCAAAGCCAGAGCACCTCACAGCCTGACTGGGCCATTCAGACATGTAGGGCAGTTGTCAGATCTCTACAGCCACCCTGAGAAGTGAAACCACTGCAAGTGGCCAGTTCCTTAACAAAGAACGATATTTACGTTGGTGTAGATGTGGATTAAAAAGGAGTGGAAAAAATGAGAGTCAAGTTGAGTCATGTTCTGGTACAAATTTTCAATGTTGAATGTCATGATGATATGTATTCATAATATATCAATAAGGATTTGAATAATAAAAAAGGAGTGGAAACCCAGCGAATGGAAAATAAGTATAATGACCACCATTTCCTCTCAGACATTACTAAAAGCATACTATCTTGGGGTTGAAGTCAGCAAATTGTTCAGTGGAGCTCATTAGCTCTACTGAACCAATTAAGAAGCATATGAAATACATATATATATATATATATATATATATATATATATATATATACACATGTATATGTTAGGTATATTAAGTAGTCTTTAAAAATGTATGTGTGTGATATGAGGCAAAATGGGAAGTAAGTCTTGCTTTCTATAGTCATAGAAATCTTATTTCTTCTACTGCTCTGTATTTTTGACATTGACACCAAGCAATGCAGAGATATACAAGGTGATATATTTCCTAAGCCAGACAAAGACAGAGGTGGAGGAATTTTAAGTGTTTCTTTTTCCTTTGACTATCATTATTACTATTCTGCAACTGAAAGATAAATAATTCATGGAACAGATGGAAAATAAGATGGCAGGCATGGAGAACAAGAAGAGGAGGAAGACGTGTTATTTTTGCTGTTGGGCTCTTATAAGGCTTTGAATTCCATAATAAAAAGATTGGAGTCATAATGCTGAGATGCAGTCTTCATTCCTGATAGAATGAAAGTCCTGGAAAGGAAGGATAATCTATGGCAGGGACATGGGAAATTCTGACTCACTGTGCCTTGGACACAAGGAATTGAGGAGCCAAGAATCCCATCAATGATCTCAGTGGTGACATGTGCTCTTTTTCTCATGATGAATACAGGAGAAGAAGTCCTGTCTAGTTACCAGTCAAGATGAAGGATACTGGCATGATCACAAGATAAAGCTTTCTTTAGGGTGATGTGCTTCTGGGGACATGTTTGGAGAATGTGTGTGGTTCACTTAATTTATTTAATAAACATCTATTGAGTTACTTACCTTAGAATAGGGTAGGTTCCTCAGGTACATCAGAGGGCAAAATGGATGATAAAATATCCATTGCCCTTGGGTTCACATGCCAGGGAATATTCTATTGATGTTCTGTTTCACCAAGTTTCTTCCCTACATGTCTAGCAAAATAATCCTGTTGCCTCTCTCACTTCCAAGAAGTAAGCAATGGAGATGGAGCTAGGATTATTATACATAGGAAGTTGTAGAATCCAATTCTGGAGTTTGTCAAGTCCCAAGATTTGATTTTAAAAAAAACCTACCAAGTTGGAAGAGTATTCCCTTGATTAGAACATTGGCAAATAATATTGTCACTGAAGACAGAGAAGAGTTCATTTGAGAATGCTGAATCATGTAGCCTGCTACACAAATAGAAAATGCAAGCATCTCCTCATTCAGGAAGGTCAGTTTAGACTATTTTCTGTAGCTAAAATAAAACATTCATCCCCGGATAATTTGTGAAGAAAATAACTTCATTGGTTTCACAGTCATAGGAGCTGAGATACTCAAGGTCATGTGGTCACATCTTGTAAGGCCCTTGTTCTGCATTAGCTCATGACAGAAAGGGGTAAGGCAAGCAGGAGACTATAGGGGAGTGAAAATGTGAATGGAAACCTTGCTTTATACTAACCTACATTTGTGATAACTAACTCAGATCCGCAAGTGCCAAACTCACTGGATAAGATATTAATCCATTCATGAGGTCTCTGCCCTCATGGCTCAAACCCATCTTACCAAGTGCTGTCTTCTGACATTGCAGCAGCAGCAATCAAATTTCAACATGAGTTTTGGAAAGGACATCCATATTCAAACCACAGCGCCGTATTTATCAGCTTGTCAGCCAGGAGTCTCTGCTTCTAGTCCCTGCCTGGTCTCTAGAGCAGCTCCTGCTTACTATACACATATGCATCATTTGAAATCCTAGTTTTTGTATTCAATCATAAAACAGAAAAGTCCTAATCATTAACTGTGGAAGAGAGAGGAAGGAAGAACATAGAGGTAAGGAGTATTTCAAATAGAGAATTTCTGTGGTCAGACACAGCGTGTTCCCCCTACCCCAGGAGTGTAATGAAGTGAACCATGAAGAAGTACTTCTGAAGGATTTCTATGAAGTTCTTATCTAGATGTCTTGTGGACCGATGAGACTTGGCTGAAAGAAAGGGAAGTGTCAAGCATTACTTGGTTTCTTATTTGGTCTACTGGGTGGAGAATGAAGTTGCTGCCAGCAACAACTGAGTAAGAGCCAGACAGAGTTATAAACTGTGGCTTGTGTATCTGACATGTCTGATGGCTGTTCAGGAAATGACAGAACCAGGAGGTAAATATAGAACTCTACTGTACAGAGAATAAGCTTGGGCTGGAGATGAAGGTTTCAGAGACATTGGGATATAGGTGGTGACTATTAATAAAGAGGGAAGAAATTGACTAGAAAGTTTTAATAAAGTAAGAGGGGAAAGTTGAGGCAAAAGACAAGGCTGCTGCCATGTAAAAGAAGCCAACCTAGTGCACCTAGAAGAAGCACCCAGAGCTAGGAACTGAGGAAGCTGAGTTGTATGGAAGGACTTGTACCAGGACCAAGGACAGAAGACTCTTGCCAGGTCCTCTGCCTCCATTCATACCAGCACCAGGATGGGCAAGCCAGTACTCCTCAGGACACACCTTCTCCCAATGATTACAGAGAGAGAGCACCGTGAACATCAAAAACTCTCATACACCCTACCTTAAGAAACATCACATTGGAGGGGATGCCACCCCAGCGCAAGAACCTCAGACAGGAAACTTAAGTGTGCAGGGCATTTATTTGTCTTCCTTGAACTTACTGCATGATTCCTTCCTCACCTCCTTTGAAAAGCAGAAATGCTCTGGCAAGAAATCTTCCCTGGTTATACATTTTCATGGTTCCTTCTTAACCAGTCAAGCAAGATTGATGGGCTAAGCTGGTTGATAGAGAAGGAATTGGGAGTATCATTATTTGCCTTGTATTTATCTGCATTTATGTTAATAGCTTTGTTCTTGATCAGAGCAGCTATGAAACTAGGGAAAATGTTTATTGCACTCAAAGTTTTCCTGTGATGAATTATGTGGGAGTCACAGAATAGCCAATACACATAATGTGCAGAAAACATTTCCTTTTTTTTTTTTTTTTTTTCTTCTGATCCCAAATAGCACAGGCTTCCTGCATAGTTGGGACCAAACCAACCCAATTTTTCATATTCTGTTTTGTCGTCTGATTGATTTAATGCTTTTTGTGGTTAGACTTTGCAGAGGAAAAGAACATGCATACAATTTCTCTCTGGCATGCCTTTTCTTGCTTGCTCTTTTTTCAAAGGGCAATTTCATAAAATCACAGGGCTTAGTGGGACCTTTGTGTACATTTTTCTCATTCTTCACTGTGAAGAAACACTTGGAAGGAAAGAGAAGAAAGAAAGTAACTTTTGGGGGACTTTGTAGAGATCCAACTCTGTGCTTTGATATCTCACTTTGATATCTCACTTTTTGCATTTAATCTTCATGAAACTCTATTATATCCATATCAAAGATAAATTAATTGAGGCCTGAGAAATGTCAACTATAGGTTAGTGAACTATTGCCTATAGTCCTAACTATGTCTGTCTTCCATTTTTGTAAGTGGAAATTTCTTGGAACATAAACACACCCATTCATGTAATTATCACTTCCTCTTTTCTCAAGATATGGAGGCAAAGCTGAACGACAACAACCAAGATCACATGGCTAGTAAAACCTAAATTATTCACTATCTGAGTATTAATGGAAATACTGCAGTTTGTTGATGCTTGATGTAAAAGAAAACTGTCACCTTCACAGAGAGCATGTGTTATCCCAGTTTCTGTTGTGCTAACAAAATTCCCTGAAGCTGATTAGTATATACAGAAAGGGATTTATTGAGCCACAGCTGTGAAGATTCAAACCCATAATAGCAGTGCATGCAGATGAGATCAAGCAGTATAGAGTATGCAAGAAAGGCTGAGAGGACAGGCTTGCTCTTGCTTGTCAACTCACTCCCATGAGAGCTAACTTGATCTAAGACAGGAGCATTAATCCTTTCTGAGGGCATTGCCTCCAATAACCTGATACCTTCTGCTAACCACCAGTTCTTAACTTTTACACAAGTTATTGATACCACTACGTGGAGGGCCTCGCTTCTAAGACGTGAACCCCTGAGGGACAAACCACACCCAGACCACAGTTACCCATGACAGAGAGTAAAGCCTCACTCTGTCTCAGCTCTTTGTACCATGTTACTGCTTCTCATTCACAACACAGAAGAACTAATACAGGTGAGGCTTTCATGCACTCTCACCTAGAAAAGGTCTCAGCCACCTTCCTAGGAGCCAAGCATGCTTCCTGCAGCAAATGACAGGCAGCCAGGGCCTATGTGCAAAGAGATACTTGAGAAATAGGCATTTCCCTATGCTTCCCACCACAGTGGGATGTCTCTTCCCTTCTACAAAAATAAGACCAGAAGACAGATTAGTTTAATCACAGCCCTACTTCCATTATCAGGAAAAGTTTCCCACAAACAATAGAATTCAATATAAGTTGTTCATGTCATAGGTTACATGAATTTTTCAAAAAGTCTCTGAAAGAAACATGAAGAGATGAAAATGATTTCAGAGACTAAACTATTCGGAATGGTGACGCTAAAGAAAGCCAGCAATGGAGAGAGTGTTGGGAGCAACCATTTAGTGAACTTCTATTCTGTGTGACAGGATTTACATGAAGTTGAAGTTTATTTAAGTTCTGCCAACCCACGCACAGCCTGAGAAATAGGTAATTTTATAGCATGAAAACAGACTCAGAAATGTGATGAGATTTACAAATTTGACTCAGGGTCTATAGGCAAAGCCTATTTTCTTTCCCATGCACCATAGTTTAAATGAACCTAGTAGGTCAAGAAATAGCTTTAAAGCCACGCATGGTCATGCACACCTGTAATCCCAGCACTAGAGAAGCTAAGGTAGGAAGTTCATGAGTTCAAGGCCAGCCTGAGTTTTACAGGAAGTTTAAAGCCAGCCTGGACAATATAGTAGGATGCTGTCTCAAGTAAAAAGGAAAGAAAGGAAAAGAAAAAAAAAGAACCAAAAGCTGGCCCTCAAAACAGAGTTAAGTTTTCCAGTTTAGCTCTTCTCAGAAGTAAAATAAGCTTGAATAAACTTAAGCCAATCAAAGGCAGATATCTGTGGCCATAAAGGCAGCTGGAAGTTTGCAGATGAGAGGGACAGTGTTGCGCTGGGTGGAGGAGGCAAGGAGCCCAGGATAGAGGACAGCTTGGATGGCTAGAAAAGACTGTGAGTAGAGCCATCCATGGACACCCAGTCCATAGATATCAGAGAGGCGGAAACATCTGTCCAGATCTGATTTGAGATGAGATCTTTACAAAGAAAGTCTGATGATTTGGAAAATTTCACAAGAGCTGGCACAGAAGGAATTAGTGGGTGATTTGGTCTGATTTTCTACCTAATGCCGAACTCTACAACAACTACTCCAGAGATGCCCACCCTGTCCTGTTCATCTCATGATAGGCATCCACATGCCCATAACATCAGGTAGTTCCAGTTAAGACAAGTGATCCTACTGTAACTTGGGCACATCCATCCCATGTCAGTCCCAAATATAACGGATAAGACGTAAGGAAACAAATTTTATATATATGGGGGGGTGGTAGGGGGGGTGGGGCTATGGGAAAAAATGAGAATTAAGTTGTGTCTTATACTGGTACAAATCCCCATTATGGAGTGCAATCATGATGTGTATATTTAATGTACCAATAAAGATAAAAAAAAAAAGACCTAATTGTGCTTACATGTATACTTTCTTAATGCACAGACAGCTAGCATATACCCTGATGATCAGTCTCTCCAAGTTAAGAGCAAAACAGTCTCATTTATAGAGGACATGATTAGCCTGCTGGCCACAAAACATATTATCTCATTTCCCTAAGAGCTTTGCATTACTAGATCCAGTTTTGAGAGAGAAAACTGAGGCTCAGAGAACATAAATAAGTTTCTCTCAGTAACTTCACCAGGAAGTTAAAGAAAGGGAATTCCAAGACAAGCTATTCTTTGGGCCTCAAGCAATTTCTGACATCAGGATTGTTTTAGCACCTTCAGCACTATAGTCACTTTGCTCTGGGATTTTTTTTTTAAAAGTAACAAACAGTAAGTGAGCATGATTTCTGTTTTCACGTGTGGATTTTTTTTTCACCATATTGAGAAAAAAGAGAGGAAAGGTAAATTATAGGGGCTGAGAGTATAACTCAGTGGTTAGGGAACACGCTTTCCATGCACAGTGACCTGGATTTGATGCTTAGTCCCATATCAGAAAAAAAGTAAGTCTCAAGAAGAGGTGAGTCAAAGATACATAGTAAAGACATTTGATCTGGGGCCGGAGATTTAGCTCAGTGGTTCCAGTGCCTGCCTTGAAAGTGCAAGGGCCTGGGTTCAATCTCTGATAAACATATACAACAATGCTGGGCATGTTGACTCGTGCCCACCAGCAATCAGAACCACATACTACAGTATCAGGCATGGTGACTTACACCTGTAATCTTAGCACTCAAGAGGCAGAGGAAGGAGGATTGCTGTGACTTCAAGGCTGAGCTCAGGACCAGCCTGAACTACAAAAGCAAGACCTTGTCTCAAAAAAAAAAAAAAAAAAAAAGACATTTGATCTGTTGAAAAATGTCTTCATATAAAATACCTTCTTGGATTGTTTCTAATACTTAAAATAAAAGTCAGCGGTGTGTATCTTTGTAAATTCAGGTCAGAAATCCACCCAGTTTCCCCAGAATAGTATGAAAAAATCTTACTTCCTTACAGTTATCAAACAGTGAGAATATATATTTGCTAATTAGATAAACTACTCCTCTGTCATTTTATCAATAAAATTTTTAAAATATATTTTCATGATAATCTCCTGTAATAAAAAATGTCTGAAGAGGCAGTTTCATGGACTATAACTTTATAGACAATGAGGTTAATCAAGGTGGACACATTTTCAAATATGGTTATGAGTTACTGAGCCTCCAAGGTCGAAAGACAGAAATCAACTATAAAGTTTTGGTTTTAAATGGCACTATAAAGGCCAAAGCCAGTTACAATTTCCAGCCTTTCTTCCTTCCATTCTTATGCCCAGCACCATTTCAAATAGGAACTAGCCTTCTGTGAGCGTGTTAATGAAATTGTAACTCCTGTGAATTCTTTGGTCTGGAACGACTTCCATGCATTACAGATGAAACGATCCACAGCCACAGGAGCTGAAAGTTTAACTTCCAAAGACCTACTGTCTGACACACACTTACTTTTGGAATATTTTAAAGACAAGAGGAATAGACATTTCAAAAATAACAGATTCTGCTTTGCATGAAAATATAATATGTTTCCATCTTAATGATGTTAAAGAATAGCTTGTTATCACAGTGCATCTGAAGAAAAAAACAAATTACACATGCAAATGTTTGGGGGCTAATTAATTCAATTCTGAAGATAAAATTGAGACAGTGCATAATTGCAAGTGGATTCCTAATAAGATCTGGAATCTAGCAACATTTAACTCAGATGCCAGAATGTACATTTCCAGGAGATAAAGCTTCTTGTAGACCTTTATGTTGGTGCCTGGTTCATTTCAGGTTTGCAAAGAGTCTTGATGTCCTCGTTAGTTTTTCTGTCTCATCACTCTTGTGTGTAAAAACCTCAGGGTCAAAACTCATACTAAACTGATGGAAATTCTAGTTACCTTGTGCAAATTACAGTACCACTCGGGAGAATGGAATTCATCTATAATGGTGGCATAATATGGCATTATAAAACCTATGTGGCTTATGTAATTAAAGAGGCTTTTGAATCTGAATGCCCAGTTTCCTTTTAAATTAGTTGAGAGAACATGGGTCTGGAGTTCTACAAACCCAGTTTTGAATAATTAATCTGCCAGTGATTTACTAAATAAAAGAAGAAAGCACACTTAATCTCTAACATCATCCCAATATTTTCATCTGTAAAGTGGGATTTAAAATATCCATCTTTTGGCTTTCGTTGTTGGTTCTTATGAGAATCAGAATTAAAAATATACATGTGTTTGAGGAAAAAAGTTTTTTC
>PVIR01000389.1:23704-55058 GCA_004026965.1 Petromus typicus
CGCCTGTCTTGCAAGCGCAAGGGCCCGGGTTCGATTCCCCGGTAACCACATAACAATACTGGGTGTGGAGACTCACACCCAGCAGCAACCAGTACCACATACCACAGTGCCGGGCGTGGTGGCTCACGCCTGTAATCCCAGCACTCGGGAGGCAGAGGCAGGAGGATTGCTGTGATGTGAGTTTGAGGCTGAGCTCAGGACCAGCCTGAACCACAAAGCAAGACCCTGTCTCAAAAAACCTAAAAAAAAAAAAGTTTTTTCACAATCCCGGCAGATATCCGTGTGCATTTGTTCCTAAAAAGAATTCTTTTGTGGTGTCATGAGACCAAATCCCTTGAAAACCACACACACACACACACACACACACACACACACACACACACACACACATTAATTAATTAATTAATTAATTTTTAAAAATCTGGAGAAAACCTATGGACTTCCCAAAAAAGGCCTGACTTGAGGAAGCCTACAAGTTTGTCTTATCCAGAATTTATGAATCGAAAAATTTGCAACTACACAGTAAAGAAACTATCTCAGAGTTTAGTGGATACTCAGGAAACATTTTTTTTCTTTTCTCTCTAGGGACATTGTTTCTATGCTATACCTCCTGATTTTCAACACATAACAAGAAGTTCCTTTTCATAGGAGCACTGACTCTTTTCAATATAATAGAAAAGAAAAAGAATTTTTATCCTTCCCAGGATAGTGGGCTCCAGACAAGAGACTAGTAGCCTGGAATGAAAGAAGAATATATGGAAAGGACATAAGGTGTAGATACTTTAACCTGTCAACAGGTAGGATGTCACAGTTTTATCATAGGACAAGCTTGGATTCTCTCCATTCCCACAGCTGAAGAGCTGAGCTTGCATGAAAGACAAAACAAAGTTTTCACTATTTAAGTCACTCTGTAAAGAGAGAGAGAGAGAGAAACGTCTTGCTCTCTTAGTCAAAGGTTAGCACTCTCAATGACTTTGCCAGTGAGGATAGGAAAACAACAAGGGTCTTGGGAGCACCCTCCTGTCTTGCACCAAAAGACAGATAGACTGTGCAGACCAGAAGTGACAGTTTTCCGTTGGAACCAGGAAAGGCAAGGCCTCCCACAGCTGATTTCCCAGAAAAAAAGCTGAGAGCCAAGAAAAGAGATGACAGAACCAAGAGATGGATCAGGTATTTAAAAAAAAATTAGACTCTGGACAGAACAAATAAAGGACATTGAGCCCAGAGAATACTTGGCCAGAAAGGAGCACCATGAAAAGTCAGAACCTCAGAAATGCCAATATACCCTTTGTCTTTAAAGGAGTTGAGCCAAGAGGAACAGTTCAAAGGGAGACACAACAAGAGAATCAGGAGGAAGATGAACTCAGAGAGGCCAGGGCATGACCAGCCATGTCTCAAAGTTCTGCACAGTGCAGAGCCCCATGGAACTCAAGCAATAGCTGTCACTCCTAAGTAGGTTTCATCTCTTAAAAATGGCCTAGCTCCTACACCAGTATCCAGAAAAATCCAAAGGACAAGAAAAAAGTCTTACTTCTAGGTCAAAGCAGTAGCAGTCACTTTGATTTTCCCGTAGGTGGGAAAGAAATGCAGTGCCCTCTGTGTCCTGCTGGTACACCTAATATGAGCAGAGATGCTGCCTCTTCTTTTTTTCCTCTAAAACATGCCGTTATTTCTTCTTTCAACTCTCCTGAGGTTCTCTCATTGCCTACGAATTTCTCTGAGCATCATCTTCTCATCTGTGAAATGGAGAGAATGAAACTGAGGTGCTGGCCAGGCTAACAAGGGGATTTAGTGAGACTTGGAAAAGCCATCTTGGCACTTTCGTTGAGCAGCAGGAATTCTTGACTTAGATGTCTTGCTATTATTGCCTGTGTGTTTGATGTCCTCTGAAATTCAACTGTAAAGCAGTTTTTTTAGGAAACAAGGTCACTCATAGATGAAAATCCCCTCTCGATCTAAGCACTGTGCCTCCACTAGTAGCTTGCACAGTCTGGTTGAGTATCAGTAGCAAGCTGTCTGCCTGGGAGAGCTCCTGCTAACATCAGGGGTGGTGTGGATGGACTCAGAGAACCTGATGCATGTGGAAACCCTGCATGTATCACAGAGGGGCATATGGGTCCCTCAAAGGTAGAATGAACACTGACCATCTTCCTGGCCCGTCACAGCCTCACTCAGGGCCTGGATGACCCACTCCAGATCTCTCCCACGTCCTTCAATCCGTTTGATTTCCCTATGCCAAAAGTCCCACCCATTCAGGATGGTGAGGGAAAGAAAAATACGTCATCCTTGTGTTATTTTTTTTTAATTCTTTTTTTCATCTTATCACAAGTTTCTTGGTAATTTTCCGATTTCAAAAGAAATATTTGGAAGGATATCTGAGGACTGGATGCGTTCATGTTTTACACCAAATGCTTTCAACATGAGAATCCACCCAGTCGTATCTAATAAAAATATCCTTCCTGAGCTGGTACCAGGAGGTTTCATTAAAATAGCAGTCGATAAGCAGGGCTGATTTGGCACCAAGGAAAAAAATCACAGGCATATCAGGCTTTTGGAATTCAGGAGCTCAGCTGAATCGAGGCCTTTTTTAGTAGTTTCAGGACCATATTCTGCATGTTGCCTCATCAGATGCCGAGGAATGTACTCCAAAGGAGAAGAAATAGCTTGCTTCTCATCATAACTTCAGAGCTGTGCCTCCTGCAACAAAAGGCGGATTAACAAGAAGAAAGCATACAGATTTATTTAACGTAAGTTTTATGCAACACCAGGAGCCGCCAGCCATGAAAGCCCAGAGAAACCTATATATTTTTATGCTGAGTTTGACAAAGAAGTTGATAGTTTTAGGGAAACATGACAGAACAAAGGGGTATCCACTGCTAATAATAACTTGGGGGAATTCAGCAGGGCCTGTGGATTTAGATTGTCTCAGGGTCCTTGTATGTCCAAGATAAGGATTAGGAAGTTCTTTCTTCACCTTACAGGAAGGATAGCTTTTTTTTGAGGCAGGATCTCACTTTGTAGTTCAGGATGGCCTTGAGCTCAACTTTGAGCTCAGCAGTTCTCCTGCCTCTGCTTCCCAAGTGCTGGAATTACAGCCATGAGCCACCACTCTTGGCACTATGGTGTCAGTACTGATTGCTGGTGGGCCTCAGTCACCACTCCCAGAATTGTTATATGTGGTTACTGGGGATCGAACCCGGGCCTTTGTGCTTGCAAGGAAGGCACCAGAACCACTGAGCCAAATCCCTGGTGCAAAGGTAGCTTTGTAAAGAAAGTCTTATGACCTGCTCCAGAAAAGAAGGGGAAGGTTAAGTGTGACATTCATGCTTCTGTTGTTTCCCTAATACCAACATGCCATGCTTGAGGGAAGCTGGCCCTGAGTTCCACAGCACAACACCGAAGCAGATTCAGTTGTCACTGAGGCATTACTGGAGGTCTGATCTCTATCCATCATGCCAGCATGGACCACTGCTCATTCCTACAATCAAGGGTCCCCCTGACCACGAGTTAAAGCCTATGGAAGCTCTTAGCAATAGTTCCTCCCAGGGATTCACCTTCTAGAACAGAATTGCCCAATCCAGAAAACCACCAACACTGTACCAGACAAGTAGTTCATAATTCATTCATTGTTATGGTTTCAAATACTTACTGAATATGACCATGACCAGGTTCTCCACAAGGCAATGCAGACCCTAGATGAAAGAGAGACCCTCCTTCCAAAGAACAGCTGTCACTTCAACAGGGAATCAAAAAGAGGCCTGAACCACTGCGACCCAGAGGGCATGAGAAACTCTCTGGAAGAACTAATATCTAAACATCATGAGCTCTGCTTGTGAGAAGACCTGAGTCCAAGGATGGAAGAGAAGGATTTGTGGAGAGGTCATTTGTAAAATAGGAGGCAAGATCAGGGCTATATGTAGTTAAGAAGCATTCAGGGGATTCTTGAAATCTCAAGCTGTCTGGAATTGGAAAGTTATAGGAAAGGCACTCATGATTAGCTTCTGCTTTCTGGGTTTAACTTTCCCCGACCTCATGTATATGCTAAGGTCCCTCTCAGCCCAGTGCTCCCTGGTTCTACTCCTATCACTGTGACATGCAGAAACCCAGGGGCTCCTAGAAGGGTGGGGCTACCCAAAGGCATGGGCTGTAACCCCAAGATGCCAAAGCTTCCTCAAAGCCCTCTCATTTTCTTCATTCTAGTCTAGTTGTGATGCCTTTTTGCACATTACGTTGCCTGCCCGGACACCACTTCCTCCTGTTCCTCCCTGACTGTTCCTAGACACGGAGTCCGAACCTTCTCTATTCTGCGCATGAAAGCTGCTTCATCCTGGCCCATGGCATCTCCCAGCCAACCAAGCTTTGTCACTCTGTGCTGAGTTTATCTTTAGAAGTAATAGCACGGTATCAGAGACAGTATCCTGAGCATTGGGAATGCAGTTTCCCTTGAGCCAACGATGGTGAACCTTTTAGAAATGAGTGCCCAAACTGCAACTCCAAACCCACTTATCACAAATACTACAATTAAACCTGAATCCTCAGCTGCTAGGGCACTGTGAGGGCCCCTTGGCTCTCTAGGCCTGCTTTGCTTGCCCACCAACAGGGAGGGCTCTGTGTCCCTGCTGTGGCAGGTGTGTCATGGGTTCCTCCCTACTGCGCTAGCTATCCCCAACTCCCTCAGATGCAGGGGGATCTTTATGAGCAGATACCCAGTCCTGCAGTGAGGGCCATGGTCCAGAACAAGACTGCCTGGACTTGCATCCTAGTTCTGACACTTACTTCGCTGTGTAATTTGGTAACTTACCAATCTCTTGGTGCACTGATATCTGTCATTTGTAATGTGGAGATTATAACAATGCCCACATCTTATTATTACAGTGGCCACTGAATCACATGAACAGAGACCCCAGAGGATATAGTAAAGGTTCATGCGTTGATACATAAGGGACTTAGAAGGTGCTCTGTGCAGGAATGTTTATTTTAATGTGTTTATTTTCAGAATCAGACTTCCTTTGCCACTGTACTGAATACATAGTGAATTTCCCACCATCCTTTCTGGTTCCAGCATTTTCTAGTCCCAGCTGCCACACCGTGGCCTCAGAGTCGCTTGGGAACATCAGACAGACATGTGTATCCCCACATGTCACTGTGACCCTCGCCCCAGAGCACAGCCAGGAGCCTGTGCAGGACTCCCACCCACACATGGTTCAGTTTATGTCTGAAACTTACAGCTAAAAAAAACCCCTCTTCTTCAAAGGCTCAGACTTTTTTTTTTTCCAGTTGTTTCTAGTACATGAATTAGGGCTTGAGAAAAAAAAAGAAAAGAATAAAGAAAAGTAACTGATCTGTTTTGTGCCAGAGCTGTCTGGTCCCTCCAAACACTTAATCCAGAAGCTCTCATTGTCTGGGATCAAAGCGCCTTCCCCGCTCTCTGGCTTTGTTCTACTTAGAGCAGGCAGCAGGTTGAAAGGAAGACTCCTCCACGCTTCCTGCCCCTCCCTTTGCCTGAACTCAGAGAGAACAAAGAGATTTACAAGGCAAGGATCCCAAGTACAAGGTGCTAAGGATCAGAATCACATGCATGTTGGGTCTGGACAAGTGTTCCTAAGGCATCGGGCTGCCAGGGGGTGGAAAGAGGCAGAGACCAGAGAGGCAGCAAGGCAGGAAGAGCTGGGAGCTGGGAGCTGGGACCCAGAGGCACTGGACCTCGAGGAGCCAAGAACAGCACCTAGCACTTGGGATTCTCCTCACAGAACACAGAACTCCCCAGCAAATATATGTCTCGTGCAGGATGGCTGTCTGTCCTCCCTTTGCCTCCACACGCTCTCAGGCCTCTACATGCGAGGGATGTTCCTTCCGGCTCCTCTCTCTGTCTAGTCCCAGGCTGCGCCAAGAATGGCAAAAGGCTTTGCTGGGAATAGCAGAGCCCCAGCTCTAGAAGGAAATCTGTTTAGCCTGAATCAGAAGCACCTCCAGGGCTCAGTATAAAGTAGATTTCTGAGCCCCAAGCTCTGAGTTGCTCATGCAATAGATCTGAGCAGAGCAGGAGGATTTGCATTTCTAACCAGGACCCAGCTCCTGCCTGATCAGGGACCATCCTTGGAGAACCTCCCCTCGGTACCATGAAGTCTCCAAACTGAAGCCCAGTAAATAGAACTGAGCCTGTGACAGTCTCGGACCTCAGCTCCTGGTTACTTCTCCCAGAGGATGAGAAGACCTCCGAGACAGTAAGAAAAACGTGGTCACTGCCCACATGAGGGCTCAACCTTCTTATTGCACAAGGTTTGGTTGGATCGAGGTGGAAACATACATGTCCTGCTAGAAGTCTCGTCATAGAAACTAGAGAGGCACCGAATAATGCCGTGGAAAGCAAAGTAACCTTCACTGTGGCAGAGCATGTGAGAGAGGAGATTGTCAGAGTCAACCAAGCGTTCTGCAAACCTGCTTAACCGGCTTAGTGAGCACAACCCAGTTTCTCAGACTGCCACACACACACACACACACACACACACACACAAACACACACACACACACACACACCTGTCTGACTCCTGGGAGAAGGAAGAGCAAGTATGATAATCAACTGCTCAGGGTACAGTGGGTGTTAAATAATACACCCTGAGTTTGCCTTTAGATTGGGCTCTGGAGCCAGTATGTGCTCAAAAAGCCAGGCTAACCTGCCCGATCATCCATCTCTCAGTCTCTCTGTGGCCCAACTTTGCCTGAAACTCATGGCAGTGGGTGGCATGCTTTCACCTTCAGTAAGCAGAGTAAATGCCTTCTCACCTACTGCTCCCACAGCCAACAGATGCCTCACCGAGCAGAGAGGGGGACACTAAGGTTTCACTGGGTGCTTCATTGCTCGCCCACACCCCAGAAAGCAGGGGCGAGTACACCCCTGTTTAACTTGGCCAGGCCAGGGTTTCAAGCATTTACACTGACTCGCAGCCCACACTGTCGGAGGCACACAGGCCTCCTTGTCCCCTCAATGAAAGAAGAGTCTGGTTACCTCTGCAGACAAGAACCCAGCCCAGTGGGATTTCTGCGGATTCTCAAACCACAGCCTTTGGGAAGTGAATGTCAGCTCAAGAGGCAGAATAGACTCCTAAACACTTCTATTTGAAAGATAAAGTAAAAAAGAATAAAATTTACCTCGCTTTTTTTTTCTTGTGAATATTGATAGTAGATAGCTGGGGACTCCATTCTCACCACTGCCTCACCCCTCTCACCCCAGGACTCACTCGGGAAAATATGGGAAGGGTGGGAAGGGAAGAGCACTGGTTACATAAAACTATAAGCAGCTTCTGTCCACTGAAGTCAGCTGTGAACCAATTAAGGCCCCTGTAGGGCCTTAGAATCATTAAATCCATGACCAGCTACTTCCAGCACCACATAGCTGAAGCACCTGAAAGGGACCATGTGGTTTCTATGGCCGCTGCCTGGACCAAAATCAGCCTACCATGTTGAGCACCAAGGCAGACACACCCAACTGCCCGGAGAACGAAGGAGAGACTGCTCTGTGGAGACAGCAACTACAGGGCTCAATAAGTTCACTATGCTCTGCTAGTCAAATCTGGGCCTAAAAAGCAGTACAGACAATAGTGACACATGCACAGGAGAGATAATGACTCTTGCATTTCTTTTGCAAATACCAAGAAGAATCAATGGAATTTCCATGAAGAGATATGATCAAGTCAAGGTGTCTACAGCCCACCTGAGTGGTTCTCTACTCAGTGAATCCACCTGGGTGCTCTTGTGTGGACTTCATTTGGGGGTTCAGGACAACACAGTGTCATTCGGGGAAGCCCGTGTCTCTGCACCAGATGTCCACATTGTGACTGATACACAGCCATAGTACTGATCTATTCATTTCTTTTCAGAAGCACAGTGGTCACATAAACCTGTTCAGGCGTCTCTGTTTCACCCTACACTACATATACCAAGGTGTAAGGGGAGGCTCAGGCCAGGCTAGGACTGACCCCGAGGCTTTGCAGTACAGGAAGGTCACTCCCAGAGTCCACGTACACAGGCAGGTCAGAACTCTCTGTGTCCAGGTGAACAGTGGCCCGCCAAAGTTATCCATGTCCTTATCCCCAAGCCCTATAGATGTCACCTTGAATGGCAAAAGAGATTTGCAGGTGTGATTAAATTAAAGCTCTTCAAAGAGGAAATTATTTTAGATTATCTAGGTGTGCCTTGAAAGTAATGCATCTTTATAAGAGGAAAGCAGCGAGATTTGACCGCAGAGAAGTGGTAGCTCTGGGAGGAATTATGCTGCTGGTTCTGAAGATGGGGAGAAGCCAGGAGGCAAAGAAGGTAGCAGGGCAGCTCCAAAAACTGGCAAAGTAGAAAAGATTCTCCACTGTAACCCCCAGAGGGAGTACAGTCCTGGACCTTGATTTCATCTGGTAAAACAGATTTTGAAATTTTGACTTCCAGAACTGGACAATGTTTCAAGCCACCAAACTGAGAGTCATTTGTTACAGCAGCCACCAGAGACTAGTACAACTGGGCATCGCCACACTCTGCCTTTTCCCCTGTTCTCCACCCATGCGCTGGTCCTGCTGTCAGCATCTTCTCAAGGAAGGAGACAGACCTCAGTAATCTTCCACACCTATGCATGCTGGCCACAGACAGTGATGCCTGGTCACTCTCATGGAAACCAGATACAAGTGTATTGGAGTGACTGAAGATGTCCAAGCCATGGCAGAAATGTTTTCTACAGCCTAGACCATGACATTTAATTATCCAGGGACAGACTACAAGATCTCAGTGAACTTTTACTTTGTATCCCTGTTTTAAAATGCAGGATTTTAACACATTCTAAGAAAAGATGGCAAACTACAGGAATTGAATGAGAATTAAGTGGAATTAGTTGCATTAATAGTTAATAATTATTAATCTCTAGGAGTCCATATATAAGTGTTACTCTATGAGAAAGTAAAACATAATCCTATGCCATATACTACTCTTATTGTACCGATAAGAAAACTGAATCCTACAAAGTTTGAGAGACTTATACAAGGGCAGACAACTGGTCCAGGTCTCCCTGGTCAAATATACTAGAACTTAAACAGTCTGATCTCAGTTTGCTCCCTTTATTCCCTTGAGCCTTTTCTCTGACTGTACCCATGGGATGACCACAAAGGTGCCCGTGGCTTCCTTGGATCTGAAGACGATGCTGACTTCTGCACCTGCGCAATGTAACTTCAACTGGTACTATGTCATTCGTAGGCTTTACTATGACAGCCATGTCCTCCCAATTTAAGAGTCATTAACAAAAGCCATAGCTGGGCCCAGAGGCTAACTGATTACAAGCCTGTCTCCTCTTTCATGAAGTCATTCAACAAGTCATGGGCTGCCAGGCAGCTATGAGGACAAGCTCAGCTCTACTCCACAGCCTGAGATCCAGGGAAGACACAGACCAGACGGTATACTGCAGCCTGTGGTAAGCCTGAACCTGGCCACCTGAAACTGACATGTTTCAGAACATTCACAATAACAATTTGAGCACCTTAGGCTTCTGGAAGAGAAAAACCCCAAACATCCTCTTGTCTATCTTGTTCCAGTTTTCTACATCCATCCTCCTAGTAGACACCTACTGAGCACCTGCTGCTGCACAGGTAGAGACTAGCATAAGAGTCATGTAACTTGGGACACAGGCTGTTCCACCCATGACCTCCTGGTGTTGACTTCCAGGGAGGGAATGGTTAATTTTGCCTACAGGAATTGAGTGATGATTCAGAAAGATATTGGTATATAGTGGAACTGCTAAAACTTCCCAAAGAACCCTACTGAGCAAACGAGTAGTTTCCACTTGCAACGCCTTAAAAGTATTGATGAAAACCCACTGCAGTGTGGCCAGGATGTTGAGTCTTCAGACAGGAGCATGAGGTCAAGGTCAGGTTCACATCCTAAGTGTAAGATGGAGCTGCTGTTCCCAACCACATAGCTGGCCAGCGCCAGAGCTTTGACACAAGCGACTTCAGTGAAATCTCAAACGGACTGAGCCTCCAACCTTTTTTCCCTCTTGATCGCTTCAAGCTCTTGAACCTGAACTCTAAAGCATGTCACTGAAAAGCTCCCCTGTTAATGAGCAAACGTCAAGACGTCTCATTCATATGCAAACGCTCCAACACAGACGCTATATGAAATGAATTCAGATGCAATATGCCAGTGTGCTTTTTTAAAAAAATCCTTCCAGAGAGTTATGATGTTGCTACATACGTTAATGAGAGGAATGGAAGAGTCAATGCTGCTCTCAAAACCTGTCAACAGTATAACTATTTAGATGGGTATTAAAGCCAGACACTGTCACATAATTTGAGGGTATGGTTGAAGACATCTTAAGAATATTTTGTTTCTGACAATTGAATCATAATTTTAATAGACATCTCCAAAAAGAGAAACAGTAGAAGCAGCCATGTAACGTTTATTTAGGAGCTGGTGAAGATCTTTGATTCAAAATGCTGGCTGAAATGACAGTACCAGGCGCTTCGAGTGTCAGACCTGCCAAAGGATTTGAATTTTATTATAATAGTAAGTGCCCAAGAAATACCAACTTTGTACCTTATACTATGCAAAATGCTTTACACACATTCTTCCTTTAGTCTTCCTGGCAATTTTGTGAGGTAGGAACTTTTATTACCCTTGTAAACTGAGGCATGGCACCAATAACTGGCTCAACAGCTCTTGAGTCATGAAATCCAGTGCCAGCTTTGCAGTTTGGAGAGATTCTCACTCACTGCCCTGATTCCCCACAAGTAGTAAACTCTATTGTTTAAGTTTTAAAGGGAAAGAGAAAATGACCTCCTGAGGAGGTGGTGACCCAGCCAAGCCTCTTACAGGCAGTTGAGAATAACGATATTTTCCTTTAACTCCTAGTGAAAGCAAGTTTTTTTTATCAACTCTTATGAAGAGGTAGAGTAAGATGGAGTCTTTTGGAAAAGTGGACTAGAATCTCATTTTGGACATTCATCTGTACCGTCACCTCGAGAAAATATCTGAACCTCCCCTGGAACAGTTTGATCATAAAGGTGATAAGGAGACTTACCTACCTTACATAACTGTCCCCAAGGAAAACGTGAGCCTGAAAGTAACTTCATGCCGAAGAGTTTCACTCTTCTCTGGTGTCCACACTGACGCTCCGGAGATCTGAGCTGTCAGAACCAAAGCTCCTCTGCTATCACAGAAAGCTGATAGCAGTGGGTTGTAAAAGAAGCCAAATGCCCTGTCCTCAGAAGAATGTGCAGGGGGGCTGCAGTGCATTCCTCTGATGGGCTAATATACAGTCTGCACAGGACAGCATGGACAGTTCTCACATACATGCAGGGAAGGGGAAGAAACTGGAAGGAAGGGGTATATGTTGTAGATTTCCATTTATGGCTGAACAAAAATAAGCAAAACTAACCGATAGTAGATACCATGGCATAGAGGAGAAGTAGCAAGAGAAAGTATAAGGAAGAGGGTTTCTGGCCGAGGCTTTAGCTCAGTGGTTCCAGTGCCTGCCTTGCAAGCGTAAGGCCAGGGTTCAATCTCTAGTAACCACAAGTAACAATGCTAGGTGTGGAAACTCACACCACCAGCAATCAGAACCACATACCACAGTGCCAGGCATAGTGGCTCATGCTTGTAATACCAGTATTTGGGAGGCAGAGGCAGGAGGATTTCTGTGAGCTCAAGGCTGAGCTCAGGGCCAGCCTGAAGAACAAATCAAGACCCTGTCTCAAAAAAAAAAAAAAAAAAGAAAGAAAAGGAAAGAAAAAGAAAGAATGATGGTTTCTGAGATATTGGATATGAAAATTCATCTGGAAGATAATAATATAATAAATTTGTTAGTTTGGCAAAACTATGATAAGGCTGCAGACAACTATACTTTGTATTCTAATAGAAGAAAAAAAATTAAGACTCTTAACTATTTAAAATTCTTCCCACAAAGAATGGAGCTTCAATAGCACAAAGCCACAGTGAGTGGCCTATCCTGGCCAGTCCAGCTCATCAAGAGGAAAGCAATGCTTCCAGGTTCCTCCGGTGACAAAGTAACTTCATGCCGGTATTAAATATGTTGGTATTTAATATCCTAAAGGACAGGGACCTGCATGGAGATGTGGTAAGGTAGGTAATGAGGGCCCTAGGTGAAGGAAAAAGCAAAAGATCAAGCTAAGCTAGGGATGTAGTTCAGTGTTAGAGCATTTGCCTACCACATACAAGGCCTTGAATTAATCCCCAGTACCAAAATACATAAGTGATAAATAAGGCTCAGGCCAGGTAGGTACTAATTTAGTGAATTAATGAATGGAAGAACTAAAGGGCACTTTGCTATGGTGGTATTTGGCTGCATTTTATTCCCACAGTAAACTGTTTTCTAATCTCCATTATACAGATAAAAAGTAGGGGCTTGAGGGTTTCAAATGACTCACTGAAAGATGCCTTGGAGGAGTGGTAGTACAAGGAAACGTCTTATTAATATACCTTGGTGAGACTTATGCCAGGATGTCAGCACCCAAGCCCACTGCTTAGACAGTGAATCCTCAAAATCATGTTAAAGAGAAGCCTTTCTTTACTTAATAAAGCCCAATGATCCTTTAAAAATAGTGCTGCTATTTATTGTATTCCAGGAGCACAGAGCAGCTGAGCAGAATATTTTAATGCTGTGTTCTGAGAAAGATGCAGGCTTTCACCAGTGATGCAATTGGCAACCCTTAAGAACAGACTCTCCTGTGATATTTTGACAAATTCTCCTTTCTGTTTTCTCCTTTGAGATTTCTCAACACCATGTCCTCCTTGTCTGAGACCTAGAACAGGATAGCATGGTATATGCTTTCCACTTCCGGGTTCACATGTTATGGCTGAAAGGATTTGCCGATTACCCAATTCCAGTCACCCTTGGCCACCCTGTCAATTCACCCTGACATTAAGGTGGAGGTGTCTTTGAGGCCCAAGTGCCTCAAACAAAATCCACCAGCAGCACTAAATCTGAGCCATGGAGACAAAGAAGAAAAGCAATAGTATTCCCTCCTCTTCCTTGTTCACTGGGGAGAGACAGTGTCACAGAAATAACAAGTCAAAGAGATCTGCTTGGAGACCCTGCGAAATGGCGCCTTCTTTCCCCATGGCCTCTCCAGTGTGAAAACATCAGTCTCAAGAAGATAATGAACTTGGAATTTGAATAGGATGCAGAGAACAACCTTATTTTGTACTCTTTCCATCCTTCTGATACTACTGGTTATTCTGTCCCTTCCTGGTTCTCTTTTTGTGGTCTGTGGTGGGTTTAAACATGCCATTACTGACTTAATTTGTGCTGTGTGGTATGGTGCCTGGCTCTCTCACAGCCAAAGACAGTCTCAACTGTCAGCGTTGACTCTCTTAGGATAATCTTGTTCTTTCTCCACCCCTAAGGCTTTCTCCCCTTCTAGGGTTCTCTGCACTTTTCCAAAGCCACTTTACAAACTTCTGCATCAGCCCATGTTCAGTTACAAGAGCTAAGACAGAGGAAAACACCAGCCTGTCTCCAAAACATCCAGCCTATTTCTCTCCCAGGAGCAAAACCATGTGGCGCAGGGCTCCCCCTTTGTTAATTAGGATCAAATCTCATTCCCGATAACCCAGAGAAAGGAAAAGGCAGCCTTTCATGCTAAGAGGCTCTAAAAGAATCTTTTCTAATCCTCCCAAAGCACTCAAGAGACAGTTTTCAGCCAAGTCAGGGTCATTTAATGTGTTCAGCTTTGGAGAAGATATTAAAACTGATTAAGTTCATTAAAAAAGAAAGAAAAGAAACCTCATCTAACACAATGACCTCTGCCCAGGGGCTGTGTTAAAACAAGTACCTTTTCTCAGGATGTGAAATGTATTAGAAATTTCAATAAAACTATATGGAGAGGGAAGGCGCGCCCACACCAGGGAGCAAATCTTTCAGCTTAGCAAACCAACAGAATTCAGAAGCAGTATCAATCTAGCCTCCGTGTTAAAGAGGGACAGAAAGGAAGCAATAGTCCCTGCTCCCAAATATCTTAGAGTCTGAGCAGTGAGATGACACTGAGACACAATTAAAGCCACCCGATGAACATGCCGTGAACCAAGTGGGAGGATCCCTGGACAGACAACACCGGACTGAACGTTCCGTGATGAGCTGAATTTAAAAGCGCACAGACTGAAATGGGACATGTCAGACAGAAGGGAGTATTTTGAGCAGTGGAGATAATTGAAAACAAGGGGAGCTCATGGCCGGCTCAGTGTGAGAATGAGTACAACACACTAGGCCTTAAAATTCAGACACAAGCCAACAAGCTGGGTAGATATTCTAAACTTTAGTGTGAGTATATTTTTACTTAAAGATAAGGAGGAAGACCACTTCTTGAGTGGGCTAACTTCTATTCACACTCTCAGAGCTCAGAATTCTCAAGTTTCTACAATATCTACCTTCTTTCCTTATATTTCCTCTCTAACTCATTTTGAGAAGTTTTTAACTGAGGGCAGTGCTTAAAAACAGAGGACTCGCAATCCTGACTGTGATTTGGAGATGCACATGGTCTTGATGGGAAGAGGGCAAAGATGAAACATGTCCCCATGGATCCCCAGTGATTTCCCACAGGTAATGAGGAATAGCTTTCCTTTAGTTCCCACTAATTATAGCTACATTTCCTCCTAAAGCCTCCCATGCTCATAGCTGGGACTCTGCATAGGTATTTGGTTCATGGGGTATGATACTCACTGAGGGATTAGTCCACTGATGAACTTATACCTAAATGACATGTTGTAAGGCAAAGCATGGTGGGAAGAAGGGTCACGGAGGATATGGCCTAAAAGAGCATATATATGTGCATCCCTCCTCCTTTCTTGATCCTTTTTAGCCGTGACATGAGTGGCTTCTCTGCTTCCATGATTCTCTGTTGGCTGCCTGCCATGGAGCCAGATGACTCTGGACTGAAGCATCTACAAATTGTATGCCAAAATAAATTCACCCTCTTTAGCATTGTGGGGGTTGAGTATTATGTTCCAGTAACAAAACAGTAAGATACCACCTCTGTGATGATAACAGCAATGACAATAATAAAATAATATGTCTAAGCAATTGTATGACTGAAAGTTAAATTCAGATATAACAGAATCAAAACCTATGTTTTGTGTTCACACCATGGTGATAGTTCATGTAGACAAATATTCATGGAGTACCTGGCTGCCTGACATTCATTCAGAAGAAAATCACACCAATTTTCAACATAAGAGTTTATACCTTATTGGGTGGATTAACCACTAACATAATAAGCTTTTCTAAAAATGGGAAACAGACCCAAAGAAGATGTCATCATGCCCTTTCCTATATTGTCAAGCCTTACAGAGCCACGGTAACTCTGTACTGCAAAGAGTGCTGTCATTGTACAATAAAGAATATATGTGCTGGTTACAGGTCTGGATACCTATATCAAACATAGAAAATACTTAGAGCATAATATTGTTCTGTTGGCCACTGTTCATCATGTAACTTGAGATGGATTATGACTCAGGGGTTGCTGAACTTGTCAAAGAAAAGATGAAAAGGAAATTTCTAGAGTTTGTATTGTGCATAGATATGGTGGGCTGAAAATACTGAAAGAATTTCAAACAAGCAGCAAATATCAGCATAAAAATTATAGAGTCCTACATGACCTGTTTAGGGCAGGACCCTAACAATGTGGTTAGATTTTGTAGAAGGAAAATTATTAAATTAAAGCAGTCCTCCAGATCTCTAAGCAAACAAATTAGAATATGGGGTAAGATACCCATTCATCCATTCAACCAACACTCTTGACCACCTACTAGGAGTCAGGATGCCAGGATTTTGCTACTTGCTATTGATGTAGAGAACTAGATAATGGTTCTGA
The DNA here is from genome assembly GCA_004026965.1 of Petromus typicus. NCBI lineage: Eukaryota > Metazoa > Chordata > Mammalia > Rodentia > Petromuridae > Petromus > Petromus typicus. The sequence goes on from PVIR01000389.1 coordinate 39,562, forward strand.
CACTTTCTGCAAGACCAAAGTATTGAGCTAAATCAAAAGGTGAAATCCTTTTGAAAGTCACAAAGACTATGACATATCATCAAAACATATGGTGAATGTATGAAGGTTAAAAATATATTATAATATAGGATACAGTCTCATTAATCCCCTCAAATGCTCTCCCTAGCTTTGAACATGGTCATCTTGGCATGCTTGCCAATTTCTGAAGCAATTCTGGAGTCTTCTTTCAGTGAATATCTTTATGAGATATTAAAAAATATGGTGAATTTTGCTGCTAAGTAAAATCCAATGAAAAATCAGGGTCCTAAAATCAGGACAGTGTGACTATATCTACTTTATTAACAGATCCGGCACTGTGTAACTTCTGGCTCCTCTGTCAAGTGAAAATAACCATGAAAGGTAAACTTTTGGATTGACTCAGAACATCAAGACAGACATAATGGTGCAACCAAAGACATTCATGGAAGACCACTTCCAGAACTGTTTCAGAAAATGGAAAGAATGATGACATCAATATATTTCAATCAAGGTGATGTATTTTGAGGGTGGATTAATAGCAATTTTTTCCAGTAATATTTTTTAAATTTAAACATATCTTGTGTTTTTATAACAGCTCATATATGGGGCCAAATAAGATAAATAGTGAGGATATCTAGAAAGAAATCACTCCACAGCCATCCAGCCAGGATGTGCCTAGCACTCTTGGACCGAAGAATGCAGGTAGGAGTAGGTGACATGCCATCTTGGTTGGCCAGGATCTGAGGGGTAGCTAGGCCAATTGGACATTGTTTGTCCAAGAAAATCTGAAATGACCTGGCCACTGTAGGTGAGAGACAATCCTTTGCAGCTGGGCAAAGCTGAGCTAGACAGAAGTGGAAGGCTTGCATCCAGCCTGAACATTTGGCTCCAGTCCAACTGCAATTTCCGTCTCTCTTATCCCCATTCTCATGATGCTCCTCTCTGCTGGCTCTTTTTCTCCACTTTAACTACTGAGGTTTCAATATGTGCTGTGAATTTGCTTTGTCCTCTAGGTCTAATTCACTTGCTACTATGGTCTACTGGTAGCATCATCACCGTTGACACCAAGACAACTGCCATTCATTGGGCATTGAGTATGTGATAAACAGATTTTCCACAGCTCATCTAACAGTGTCCCCACTTCTGTTCTAGGAGACGGAAATTATTTTTATGACAAAGATTAAAAACTGAGATTCAGAAAAACTGAGTAGTTGAGAAACTATAATTTCTACACCTGTATATAAATATGATAATTACCATTAGGATCAGATTTTGGAGACCTGTAACACCAGCCCACCTGTAACACTGGATCATTCTTGAACTTCAATTAAAAAAAAAAAGGATTTTCACAGCAACACCCACATTTGTACACTCTGATGATGATTCAGATTGCCCTTCAAAGCCAAACCCAGCAAAGTCACCATATGCTGAAATATTCCCATCTACACTCACAATTTTCACTTGTTTACAACCTGCACTGTAAAAATAGATACATAAATCCTTGAGCATTTCATAATTGATATAATCCCTTACAGCATATTTGTAGAAATGCAATACTTTTTCAACATCTCAAACCCTAAAGAACATGGGAAATTCTTAGCATCAACCCCCTCTGGTTTGAGGCATTAAAAGTGGTATGATGCATCCAGTATGCGGGGTGTACTTATTAAGCAGACTCTATTATGAATCCTACACTCATACCTTTATTTTTGCTTTAAGGAAAAATGTGGAGGACTAAAGATGCACGTCAAAAACTGCATGTCTTTCAGCTCAGTGTTCTCAGTTATCCTTCATAAGGAGAGGAAGTAGAGATTGATAAATGATATTTCTTGATCAAGGTCATAGGCTACTAAGTAAAGAATTCTCCCACTTGAGCCGGGGTCTCTGATCCAAACCTATTGTTCTGTAATTCTTTTTTACCTATTCACTTGTATTGAGGGTTAGGGTGGAGACTGGAAATAAGATAATCACTGGGGGGTTGGGAATTTAGCTCAGTGGTTCCAGCACCTGCCTGGTAAGCGCAAGGTCCTAGATTCGATTCCCAGTAATCACATACAACAATCTGGGCATGGTGACTCACACCTGTAATCCTAGAATTCAGGAGGCAGAGACAGGAAGATTGCTGAGTTTGAGGCCAAGTTCAGGATAGCCTGAACTACAAAGCAAGACTCTGTCTCAAAAACTAAAAAAAAGAAAAGAAAAAAAATCATTGAATTAACTTCCAAAGGTCCAAATTTCAGTTCCAACACAACTCTCCTTTACATATGATGTGGGGGAAGTATACACATATGAAATTTCAATAAAATGATTCTGATAAGACTCCTAACATGTGCAGTTGTAACCCTATGCAAAACACCATACAGCGTCCCAGGAGTTAAGATTTGTGACTGGAATCCAGGCATGAGCATCTCAGAGTTCAGGAGCCCGCTGAAAGCAAGCAAGGACTCTTCACACAGGGCAATCACGTTTTTCTAGCAGAGAGTCCACAATTTCTGTTCAATTCTGATTCAAACAAACTCAGAGACTGTTCTTTTGGACAAAGTATGTTGCTTCCAAAGCAGGAATGTCAATTCTACCCTTTGCAGCCTCAACAGGCCCTGGATACACATAATTTTAAACCATTATCCAGGCCACTCACTCAGCTTACATTTAAGAGAATGATGTTTCCCTAAGTTAATGTAATATTGCTATTGGCAAACGCATTACTCTTAGAGTTATCGAACCTTCCAACTTTTATATCCACCAAAGTAAAAATGTTCATCAGATTTTGTCTTTTCATTCTCTAAACTGACTTTAAAAGATTTCTGTCTAGAATCAAAAGATCATCTGACTACTGGCCATGTGTACAGTTTTGTGGGTTAATTAAGATTGTCATTAGCCACTTGAGCACATGCTTAACTTCATGGTTTGTAGATAGAGGGTTTGCTTCCATCAGACTCTTGCTCTGCTGGGACCAGTATGTATGTACAGGTTGTCAAAACAGACCCCAGACCCTTGCAGGAAACCCAGATGGTTTCTGATCATTAGTTTTGCTCATTAGTCTTCACCCTCCTGATAGGTTGCTCTCTCTTGCTTTGGCCTGTTTTACCATTGGTGATTTTCATTTAAGTATTTTTAAGCAATTCCATTTGTTTTAATTGCTCCCTTATATCCTCTGCTGGCATTTTCTTTTTCAACAGTGGTTGTAGCCATCTTTAGCCACTGCATCTATTTCCTTGTCAGCTCTATTTAGTTCTGTGTTCATGATCCAAACATCTATTGAGAGCTACCATGCTCCAACCTGACAGATAAACACTGAAGAATAAAAGTGAAGGGCCCGGGATTTAGCTCAGTGGTTCCAGCACCTGCCTTGCAAGTGCAAAGGCCTGGGTTCAATCCCCAGTAACCACATACAACAATATCAGGCATGGAGATTCACACCCACCAGCAATCAGTATCACATACCACAGTGCCAGGTGTGGTGGCTTAGGTCTGTAATCCCAGCACTTGGGAGGCAGAGGCAGAAAGATTACTATGAATTCAAGGTTGAGCTCAGGGCCAGCCAGGACTACAAAAGCAAGACCCTATCTCAAATAGATAAATAAATAAATAAATGTGAAATGAGACATATAGTCTGTGTCTTTGCAGAGCTTCTCATAGCCCAGGGGATAAAGACACAGATCAGCACACTCTGGCAAGAGCTTGGTGGAAGAGGTAGATGCTTACATGAGACAACACTACGTCTTGAAGGGCTAGAAGCAAGTAGATGGGTGAATTAGTGAGGATAAAAAGGGCTGTCCCCAGCAGAGCAGATGCTGTGCATAGGGTGGTACAAACAATAGGGTACGCATTGGCCTGTGTCCCCTTCCCAGCGGCTTGTATGGAAGGTTTGCAGACCATGCAGCTACCACCATTTCTTACTTAGAACACAAACTTAGTTGAGGAACAACTTATTGAGGTGAGTTGGTTTCCCCAGAATTAGAGCTGCTCTTACGTTTATGTCCCCCTGACATTCCTACACTGAAACCTTAAGCCACAGTGTGACACTGTTTGGAGGCTGAACTCTGGAAAGCTCATGAGGATAAGAAAATTTCCTCATGTGATAAACATGATGACAAAGAAAGAGTCTAAGGTCCAATATTCCAAAAACAAAAACAAAGAAAACTTGAACAGGCCAGAACAATGAACTGAGAATAATTAAAAATTAGATAGATGTTTCTAAAATTCTTGTTCATTTATTTTTAAATAATCTAAACCAAAATGAGACATTTGACCCCGTAAAACTAGTACAAGGGAAATTTTTAAATGCCCAAAGTTCTTAGGGGCCCACAAAGCTCAATGTAAGAAAAAAGTATGTTAAGCTTGAAAACATAAACTTAGGCTGCATGGATAGAATTAAACTTTCATTGGGAAAGATTTCCTCTGGGATTTTTCCATTATCCCATTTGCTAAATATCAGGAGGAATTAGATGAGTTTCAAATTGTCACAAGCCAGGGAGCCCCATCATTAGCCAGTTCCAATTCCTTGTGCCTATGAAATGGAAGCAATGAGAATATAAAGAAGATGAAAGTTCAAAGACCAGCCCACAGCCCAGGACTGACCAGTGCAACTGGCTCTTAAACCTGGATGCTTGAAACTGAGGTTCTGTGACAAGCCTGCATAGCATTGTGCTTTCAGCAAAGATGAGCCTGAGGTTTTCATAGATACCAGTCAGATAAAGACATAGCACTCATGTCCACAGCAGAAATCCTAAAACTGCATGCTGAATGCACATGTCCCAGTGGTCATCTCTGGGATGAACAAAAATAATGTTTTGCATACTCCTCAGAATTGAAAAAAAAAAAAAAAAACCCTAAAATTTCATTTGGAACCAGAAGAGACCTAAAATAGCAAAGGCTCTTCTGAGCAACCGAGGCAAGGCAGGGAGCATCACACTCCTTCACTAAAACTGTACTAAGAAGCCACTGTGGAAAAAAAAAATAGCAAAGAATTGGCAAAGAAAGAGACCTGAGGATCAATGGAACAGATGAGAGGATGCAGAAATAACTCCAGACATACTCAGCCACCTCATCTTTGACCAAGGAGGTAAGCACCTTCATTGGAAGAAAGATAGTCTCACTAATAAATGGTGCTGGGAAAACTGGCTTTCCACACACCAAAGATTGAAACTAGACTTATATCTTTTGCTGTGCCCTGACCTAAAATTGAAATGAATCAAAGATCTGAATATTAAAATAGAAACACTAAATCTGCTGAGAGAATAGGTGGAACCTTTCAGAACACAGGAGTAGGCAAAGACTTTATGAACAAAACCTCGGTAGATAGGATCAATCACATGAGAAATGTTGCAAAATATCAACAAGTAGGATCTGATCTTATTAAAAAGCTTTTTCACAGCAAGAGAAACTATCAATAGAGTGAAGAAACAACCCTCAGTATAGGAAAAAAATTTTTTTACCAGTTATTTATAAAACAAAGGACTACTATCTAGAATATATAAAGAACTCAAAAAAAATCAGAATCCCCAAATTTAAAGATCCAACCCCAAAACAGGCATCTGAATGAATAGATACTTCTCAAATAAAGAAGTAAAAACAGCAAATACATTTTTAAAATGTTCAACATTACTGGTCAACTATGAGATTCCATTTAACTCCACAAAGAATGACTGTTATCAAGAAAACAACTGATAATAAATGTTCAAGGGACTATGGGGAGAAAGGAAAATTTCTTTCTCTACTGTTGGTTGGAGTGTAAACTGGTGCAGTCACTGTAGAAATCAGTGTGGAGATTTGTCATAAAACTAGAACTAGAGGGCCAGGGATTTAGCTCAGTAGCAGTTTAGTTCAATATCCTGCCTTGCAAGTGCAAGAGCCTGGGTTTACTCCCAGGTAACCACCCCAGGTAACCACATACAACAGTGCCAGACACGGAGACTCGCACCCACCAGCAATCAATACCACATACCAGCATGTTAGGTGTAGTGGCTCATGCCTGTAATCCCAGCCCTCAGGAGACAGAGTCAGGAGGATCGCTGTGAGTTCCATGCTGAGCTCAGGGCCAGCCTGAACTACAAAAGTGAGATCTTGTCTAAAAAAAACAAAAAAAACTAGAGGTTCACCTTAACCCAGCTATCTCCTGGTTATCTTTCTGAAAGAATTAAAAGCATCATACTACAATGACATATTCACACCCACATTTATAGTGGGTCAGTTTATAATAGCTAAATCTTGGAAACAGCCCAAATATCCACCAACTGAGAAATGGGTAAAGAATATGTGGGGGGGGGGGTTATACAGTGGAGTACTACTCTGCCATAAAAATTGGTGAGTATCAAACATTTACAGCTAAATAGATGGACCATGAAACCACACCCTTCAGTGAAATAAATAGGACACATGTGTTTAAAGACAACAGTATTTCTCTGATGTAAGAAAGTGGAAGCACAAATAAAGACTGCAATGTATACAGATCTTGGGAAATGAGAAGAAAATATTTAAATGGGAAGGGACACAAAGGAGGAAAAGGGGATAAAGAAAAGAAAAGGGCAAGAAAAAGTGAAAACAGAAGAAAAAATAGAAAAAAAGCGCCCAGATCTCTTCAGTCACCACTCCCTATCAGCATCCTCCACCCCAGGACTCGGTCCCATTCATTACCCTCAGGACTCAGACATGCTCACTAATTTGCCTGACCACACAGCCAGCAAGCCAACCTTGGCAGGCTCATTGGGCACTCCAGTGACATTTGGCTTTGACTCTGTCTCTAACAGGAATGGGCCTGGCCCCTCCAAATATCCATCTTGGGTACTGTGAAATTAGAGATTATAAGAACAAATGTTGAAACACCACATCTCCATCTTCCAACTGTTGGAAATTTCTGTTTATGGCCCTGAAAAGGGCCAGTCCCCACTTGGGCAGCAGGAGTCAATCTTAAATTACCTAAAGAGCCTGAGTAGTAGGCCTGGGCTCCATTTGTTTACAAAACAGGCACTTTCAAAGGCCCTTTACTAGGGACTGGCAATTCCCAGGTCCCCCGCTATAGGCTGATGCATAATGCATAAGGTGCTGGGAAATGTGTATTCATGAGGGCGGCTTGGCTTTTGTCAAAAAGAACTGTGAAATATTATGATGGAACAATTTTCATTTCTGCCACATTGTTTTTATAGTGCATTCATGACTGGGGATTGAGGGCTTTTTGAGTTTTGTCTGGTGCAGATGTTGCAGCACTGAGAGATGCTTCAGCCCTCCGGATTTTCCAACTTTGCTGACAATTCCCTTAAAGAGGGGGAGGGAGCTCTCCCAGGAAGACAAAGGATGTATGTCCTCAATTGATCTGTTCCCCCCATGATTTATTCAAGGGAGAAGTGAGAGAGACAAGAGAGGAGAGAGAGAAGGAAGGAGGAAGAAATCCAGGGAGAAACTAATATTGTTGATATTGCCTGAGGGCCAAGACCAGGCGCTCCTCTCCTCATGTACTATCCTTGTTCTTCTCCAAGCTCATTCCTGGGAGAGCCATTACTCAGTTTTACATGAGAGGAAATGGAGCCCCAACAAGATGAAGCTACGTGTGTGAGATCACATAAGCAGTAAGTCATGAAACCAAAATTTGAATCCACATCTATGTGGCCAACTCTTCTTTCTCCACAGCACCAGGGTGTGAGGAGAAGAGAAGCCAAGGAGGAGCTTGCTCTGTTCATAGACAGTCCCTGCGAGCAGTGGTCAGAAGATGCGGTAGTGGGAGACCACTACAGCTGCCATCAGACTAGAAGGCAAAGGAACCCACATGTGCCCCTATCCAGGATGCCAGAGATCTTGACTGCCACGTACAGATAAGTGCACACCTTCTCTTCCCAGAGAGCCATGGGACCAGCCAGAGAGCCCAAAACACCTGCATTTCTACCTTAGTCCCAGCCTCCTCTCAGTACACTACTGGGCTGCTTCCCAGAGCTGGAAATTCTGGTCCCATTTTAGCTCCTGAGTCAGGCTGCTTTTCTGAGGGCAGGAATTGTGGCTTCATTTTCCCTGGGTCCCCAGGGTTTCCATAGTTCCAGGCAGGTGCAGAGGGCAGGGAAGGCACACAGAGTGAAAGGAATCCCTTGGGACAGAGACAGTCAGGCTCCGTGCAAACTTTAAGGCAAAGGCAGGCAAAGGAAAAATCCACTCTGGAACAGGAAAACCAAAACTCAGAAAGGGAGGTGGTGCCATAGTTTGTTCCTGGAGTAAAGTAGGAATGTGCATAAACATAAGACAGGGGTCTCCTCAGTTTAACGCATGATGAGACAACTGAGTAGGAAAGTCCTATAGAGAAGGGATTGAGAGAGAGAAAGTAAAAGGGACAGACAGACAGGCAGACAGCAAGGAGACAAGGTAGATCTCTGGCTATTGAGAGATCAGGAGGAAGAAGTCCCAGAAGGAACTACTAAGAACTCCTTTCTCATGCTTGAGGTGCATACAGCCCAAGTGAGTTTGGAAAATACTAAAAAACAGACATGGATAGGGGCATCGATTAATTTCTTGATAGTGTTTTAGGTTGGGAGTTCTTGATTTTCCAGATGTGCTCCTTTCATTCTGCATGCTTGTCCAGGCTAATAGTTCTATGATTCTGAAAATCTGTACCCAGGATGATCAGCTACAACTCATAGCAATTGGACCCCCAGTGACAAGGTGATGAACTTGGCTGCAAATCCAGCCCCATGGACCTCTACAGATTTCTGAAGTAGACCTTGGTTTATCCTTCTTCCATCCCTGCACTTCCCAGGGTTTGCATTTGCTGCTCCTGGGGTGGATGTTATCCTCTTTCTCTTGTACTTGTCTGTCTCCCATTGTGAAATAAAATCCGGAACAGCAAGAGCCGGGTGTCTCCTCCATCCTCAGTACTGAGTGTCATGCCTGGGACATAGACAGGCCCAGGAAATGGTGGAGAATGAATGGATCTGCTCACAGCATGCTATGCAAGAGCATTAATAAAGCGTGCCTAAAGGGATTAAAGTTCAACAATTCACTCTCGTGTTGCACAAGGCACTGCTGTCTCTTTGGATAAGCAAACCAGAAGGCCGGCTGCAACAAAGCATGATAAAGCATCAAAGCTCCCAGTGACTGCTTCCAAGAGGGTTCACGGGCCCATCCACCCCTCAGCAGTAAGGCAAACTGTACAGGATTGGAACAAACGTGGTTTCAAAACTCCACGCTCCCTGCTCCCAGTGTTGTAACTATTAGCCTCAGTTTTTAGAGCAGAAAAAAGAAGGGAGAAGCCAACTTACCATGAACATTGAGTCAAAGCAGCATTTTATCCAGGGGTGATTTTGCCCCACAGGGGACACTGGGTAATTCTTGAAGACATTTTTGGATGTTATAGTTAGAGAAAAGGTAAGGAGTGCTGCTAAACATCCTTCAATGCACAAAATACCCCCATCCTAGGATCAAAATGTCAATAGTGTAGGGATCTCAAAACAACAGGCTGGAGACCTGTGTGTGCTCAGAGCACCCCTACTCCTCCCTTCTCCATGAATGGGTCACCTGCAAGCACAGAGGCCTCCTATCCGCTTGCTCAGAAAATTGTCTGAGCTCCCTCCTCAAAGGGTTTGCCCACCCAGTGGCTCACCAGGAAAACCTACCATTTAGTTGATAAGGTCCTTCCTGCCCTCCTGATACCTCAGCACAAAGCCCTGCCTCCTCCAGAGACCCCTCAATGATGACAAAGTAGAGAGCTTCCTAGGCACATGCATCCAGACCTAATAGGCACTTTCCTCTTAATCATCTGGCTCTTCTAACCCACAAAATGGGCACAACTGAGTTCCAGTGCCAGGCTCTCCCAAACACCTGGAGATCCTGGTGTTGGAGACCGATATTTGCCACAATGGCTACACCAGGCAATCAAATATCATTATTTTTGCACACAAAGTTTAGTAAAGGCCTCATAAATTTCATGTGAGATCAACTTTTCTTGAAAAGAATAAGATTTTGCTTTTTAGTTCCTTGAGATCCAAGCACGCTGCCAGGTGGGATGAGAAAGCATCTGGCTTCAAGGTGTACATTTGGAAGAGACTACTGCCTTCCTGAGATAACTTTCTAGTGCATCTCATTCCCTGTGAAAAAAACAAATGGGTTCCTCTTTTAGGAGCAAAGGTTTTGCAGCATGAGCCCCCCAGCTTTCCTACCCTGATGGTCCTTCCTTTCAGGTGGCACCCACTGGATCACCAAGGCCATTTGTGCCCTGTCTACAGCTGTGTGAACCAGCAGATGGATAAATATAGAGAGTCAACAATAACAACCATCTCAAGAGAAAGCAAACCAGCTCTTTAAGCCCCCTGCTGTGACCCAGCAAACTTTTAGTGATACTAGAAGAAATCTGTCAAAGAGGCACTGGCTTACTGGAGCAGACCAGAAATGATTCTCCTCTAGGCTACTGTCTCTGCTCCTATAGAGATGGACATAGATCAGAGGCACCCATGGACCATGTAGAGCCTCTTTTATCTACTTACCTACAGAAACAACATGGGTAAAAGTGCTGCATGTGGGGAGAGGACATGTGTCGTCTGTTCACCGGTTACCCAGGCTGAACTTGCTGGTTCCTTCTGCATATAGTTTTAAACTTGGTGGCTGGAGAATGTACTGAATTTTTCCATCCTCTCTCCAGCCCACAAATCCTAGTGTTGAAATTCTAAAGCCCAAAGATGGTATATTAGTCATGAAACCTTCAGAGAGCGATTAGGTAGAAGACAGAGCCTTTGTGATGGGATCCATGTCCTCTTGAGGAGAAACTTGGTTTCACTCTCTGCTTTCTCTACCATGTGAGGATCCAGGAAGAAGGATGTCTCTGTGAATCAGGAAGAAGCCTTTCACAGAACCCAACCAGTTGGCATCTAGATCTTGGACTTCCCAGCCTTTAGTGGTTGGTACTGAGGGAAACAAAAGTTGTCTGAGTCACTTATCTATGGTATTTTTGACATAGCCACCCAAACAGCACATTCTAAAGCCTATTATTAAATCATTCAGTTTCAGAATATCCTTAGTCCTCCATCTCTGCCCAGGAGCTTGGGGGAGGGACCTTCAGAACCAGCATGCCCCGCTAAACTTGCCTTTTCTTCCACCTAACCCAGAGGGAAGCCTTGTTTTAGAAAAGCACAAGATAGTATATGAAGGTCATCAACTTTTTCTAAAGAAGTACATGCAGCTGCCCAAAGGCAAAGGAAGGCCTCAGGAGGCCCCCGGGCCCTCATTCCAGGAGCAGTCAAGAGGAAGTGAGATGGCAGTGCAGGAGAGAAAACAGAAAGGCTGGAGCAAGATTATTCACCCATAGACACAAGGGTGGAGACTAGAGAAGGCCAGCTGGCAGGAGCTGCTGAGAGTATTTTATGTCAGTGACTAAGAGTTTTACCACTTTGGAAAGGCTGATCACAACTAAACTCACATCAGGCTTAATATGTAAAATGTAACCCACAAACAAGCAAAAAAAAACCAAATAGCATCTTCACAAGGCTGACTCATATCTAGGACTCACAACACACCAGCCCGTGTACATCCAGGCACAGGCTCTACCTGCCCATCTTTTGTTGTTCTGTCAGAACACTGAAGAACTCACAGGAAAAGGAGATAAAACCTTGTACATTACAAGAAGTAAAAGCTTTTCCTTAGCTGGTGAAAATTTCACTCATTTCCTCCGGGAGTTTCCCCAGACCTTCCTGACCTGGGCATTTCCACAAGTAAACATGTTCATCATATTATGTCATCATATTTTAAAGTACCACCATTGTTTTCTTATTTTTATTTATGTGGGACTTTAGTATTCATCTCACATTAGTCACAAATACCACATAGGTGCTGTGTCCCATCTGCTGTTGTGACTGTGGTCATCTGCTGTCACTGTGGCTTCTGGAACATGCTGCCATATACTTGCAAAGACTAAATAAAGGAATGCAAACAAGCTCCATGATGCTGGAGATAAACTATAACAAACACCCCACCACCAGTCACTCCAGACACATCATGATGAAGGTGCCCCTAGCCTTGAGAACCGACTGTATGTCCCTTTTAGACGTTATCTCTTCCTGAAATTTAGCTGGTTAATGAAGGTGTCCAGCATTTATTCTATTTCTTGGGGGCTATAGAATCTTTCCTTATCTAAAAGTGACTTTTAAAATATGGCTCAGGCATCCTAAAAAACATTCACCAGTTTTATTAAGTTTGTTCTTAGAGAGAAAGAGAAAAGCTGAGTTTACTGTACAGTTTCCAACAATCACATTTATACAAGCGGAGCCCCAAAGTAGAATTATTGGAAGCATTTTGGAAGAACTACAAATACAGGAAGTTGCATGTCATTCTGTGCTGGTGGCACAATACACGGCAATTATAAAACCTTAATTACATGGATATCTAAAGATCTAAGTTCCTTTAATTAAGAGTCCAGTGGTTTCCAGCAAATAGATGCATTACAGTTATTATAATCATTGGAGAAAATCAGCAAATGGTGCTTTTTGCTCTGCTACCACTTAAATTATGGCCAACTCCATTTTCTCCAAACTTTGTCAGGATAAAATGTTCATGGAACAGGATGTTATAAATTGGAGGAGGTTACTTATGTCTTTTGCATTTTATTCCTTGTGGCCAGGTGATGTCCCCCCTTCTTCACAGTCGGCGTTGGCTAGTGGCACCGTTCACGTGGTTATACATCCATTTGTCAAGGGACAGGTGGACACAGAGGACACAGAGGAGAAACAGAGGTAATGTGTCAGGGGACACAGAGGTAATGATGCTAGAACTACGAGCACATCAAAAATGAATTGTTTAAAGGCCTCAGGTGATTAAACAATTCCTCTTTTTATAGTTCACATTTGGGGTAAGCAACATTTACCCTAGAGTGTATTTTTTATCTTGGAAATGCATCAGCCTCTGTTGACTGTGTTGGTTCCCGTTCTCCAGGCAGAAATTTCATCTCTTCTGAGAAATTTATCTCATTTCTTTTATGAGCAGAAATGTTCAGGAGGTCGGACAAGAGAAAGGGGCTTGCACTTTCTCCTCCTCACTCAATCAAGCCCTGATTTCCAAGCCTGGTATCATTTTCCTGGTAGCTTGCTGCCCTCCCTTGTTTCTCTCCCCACTCACTCTGAGGTTAGAAGATCTTCACTTCACAGCCTTCCCCAAGCATACAGGTGACATATCTCTCATCTTAAATGCACTTCTAACTGATTGAAGTCACTGTACTGCTCCATGCAAGATATCCTCATAGCTTTTGCATGTTGGTGACAGTGAAATCACACAGCAGATGTGTGAAGCCAAACCCAGGCCCCCAGCCTGCCTCAGCTGACAATCTGGAATCTAAACTCCAGTTTCCAACTGAGAATCCAGAGATTAAATGTGGCCACACATTGCTGGGATGATCCAGAAGTTATCACAGGCATCCATGTCTATATGTACATGTAACAAAGACACTCAAAGCCTCAAAATGTGCTTACCCTGTGATGAAAGGAACAAAGCTGCCTCTGAAAATAGGTCAGTAAAAGCATCATAGACATGGGCCAAGTTCAAGATTGTATGCAACTAGGGGCACTTTCAAAAATCTGGCCATTGTGGCAGGTCCAACCAAAGAGTTGTTCTTGTACTCTCTGTATGAAAGTCTCAGCGGTGACACTCACAATCCTCACATCATAAAAGTCTCTATCCACTTCAGCCAGAGCCTTTTCTCTACTCTCTTCCGCAGAGGACCTATGGGCCCACCGCATATGGCAAAGCTCATCCTCTGGAAGGAGGACTTGATCGACATTACTCCACACTGAAGTAAAGAAACCAGAAAAAAGGATGGTGGCCTGTGAGCCCAAACTTGCTGTGAGTATTTGTGGCAGGGACCTGCAGCCCTACTCCAGCTTTGCTGAGTCAGAGCCTGCATTTTAACGAGACCTCCATTGAAAAACATTGCTCCAGAGGGTGTGTGGAAAGAGGCTTCAGCTCACTTCCGGGACACATTTCAGCTCCCATGCTATGGGTTCCTTTATCTGTATCCCCATTTCAGTGGCGTCTCAATAAATACATTTAAATGAATGAGTGCTCTGTAGGCTTTTGTTTCCTTGGTCTCAATGCACTGGACTATCACTTCCAGATTTGGGAAACATCTTTCTAACTCATGAACTTTGCTTAGTAGTTGCTTCTAAGACCAGCCTGTGAGATCCATTTGTTCTGAAGCTAACCTCAAACTCATCAAAATTTTGTAGCTCTAGCATCAGCTTTGGGGCATTCATTTGTCTCTGTTTCATGTATTTTAAACATGTTTTACTTCAAGAACCACTTCCTGTTTGTTGTCAGAAGCTTGTATCCCAATCAGGACTCATCTGCTAACACTACTGAACTGCCCCCTTAAAGAACCATGACCCAGTCTGTGTAACATTGTTGAACTTCCCATGACAGTTCTGTGACTGAAACTCTGTAACACTATTGCTTATGTAGCACTATTAAATGTCCCTGGGCCTGAGTTAACTACAAGCATGACAATGTTCACCATCCAAGATATCAGTGATAACAGAACATAAAATAAACCTCTCACTTTCTCAGTTACACATTTCAAAGTACAGTATTCTCTTCTGGCCAGATTTGGCTTTACTATAAAGCACTGTTAAAACAAAACCAACCAGCCAATCATACAACAGCAAACCAACCAATCTTAAGAGACTAGGAGGGAAAGATAGAACGTGAAGAGTGAACAGTAGTCAGGGCACTAGTAATGGTGATTTCACTTTCTTTATTTATATGCAGAATGCATGAGAGTCTCAAAAAGAGGAGACTCACTACCTTTAGCTCGCTACTCCCATTTCCCCATCCTCAGAATAAAGGAATCTCTTCCTCTGCACTTGCAGATCTGAAGTTTAGTCCTCCTTCAATACTGACTATTGAGTGTTTTCTCCTCAAGGGCCATTTCCTGTGCCCCTCATGCACTCACACAGAGAAGCCTCCTTCACAGGATCTCTCTCCAAATACAGATGTTTATTTACTATTACTATCATTTATTCATAGTCACTCAGGATGTTTTATTTCTCCCACCTGTTCCCAGTTGGGAGATATGGTAACCCAATAGAGAAAGTGGATTCTGGAGTGATCTGCCAGCAGTTTGAAATCTTGACCTTGTCTCCTGTCTGTCTAAAGATCTAGGATGACATATTTGACATCTTGATAGCCCTGTTTCATTCCCTATAGAGCACATCACATTGGTTGTACTTCAGTTTGGAAAGTTAGCCCGTAACACACAGCACAATGGTCAGTGCAACATAACTGTTCCAATCTACCTGCCAGGCAGGGCTACTCGGGTTCCTGAAGGATCTTCAGAATCAACCTAGTGGACAGACGAGAGCATCTTGATTGCCTTCCTCATCTTCTCCTAGGTAAGATTAGACCCATCCATTTCTGAATCCCTTATCTTTCCTTCCAAGAAACCACGCACACATATGTAAAACAAGCCAACATGAAAACCAGTCAGTGGATTTCAAACACATAACAGACAAAATGTACGTTAGAGG
>PVIR01000389.1:55158-72224 GCA_004026965.1 Petromus typicus
AGATGAAAGGGGACAATGTTGAGATTGTAACAAAAAAGTAAGGAAACAAATTTTATATATATGGGGGGGTGGTAGGGTGGGTGGGGCTATGGGAAAAAATGAGAATTAAGTTGTGTCTTATACTGGTACAAATCCCCATTATGGAGTGCAATCATGATGTGTATATTTAATGTACCAATAAAGATAATTTTAAAAAAACCATCAATTTTGAATCCACCATGCAAATCGAGCTACAACTCCCAATCTCACACAATGCAGTTGAGCTTTCTGAGCTTCCATTTCCTTCTCTGTAGACTGGGGTAATAGTGGTTCCAACTGGAGATTTCTGTGAGAATAAAGCACCTAAACTAAAGGAGTCTGTTGTCTCTCTTGACATTTGAAATAGGGACAGGAGAGGCTAGAATCCCAACCGGCTCCTCAAGGAGGGACAGCCATCATTCAGGAGTGATCACTGGAGACATCATTAGAATAAACATTGCACAATAGTGCTATTTTATGTGTATCACAGATTGGACCCTCCATGACCTAGACCATCAAGTAGCACTTCTCATGTCTTCATGTATTCCCACCGATAAGATAAATATTCTAAAAACCTAATGGAGCACAGAAACACCCCTTGCTGAGACTTTAATAGCTGATCAATTGCAGATCAAGAGCTTTAATTCTCCTCAGCTTTGGATTGACAGTAGGAGCTGAACTCCTACTATCTTAGAGATGATTACTTTGGTTTAAAAAAAAACAGCTACATCCACCAGACCTCGCTCAAGCTCCTACAGAAAAAAAACAGACAGCAAACAACACAGCCATGATACATGACCCTCAAGCCACAGGACTACCTCTCCATCATATTGCTGGGTTGTGGAACTGAGTCTATTTCTCTGAGTAGACTGTGACTTAGTTGAAGGAATAGACTTTGCCCCAGTATCCAAGATCAGCCTAGGTACTGAGTGAAAGTTTTCTTAATGAATTTCTTTAAACAAATAGGTGATGGTCACCAACGTCTGCCCTTCTCATCATCGTTAATTATCCTTATCTGACCAGCCTGTGAAGGTTATAAGTCTTTTATTCTACCAGGCCCAGGTAATTATCCCCTTTCTCTTTGAGTTCTCCCCTGATATTTTGCAGAAAAGCATAGTAGCACTAGTGATAATAGTAAAAATAATCTACATTTCCTCTAGTCTCACCTGGAACATTTTCTGGATCTCGTGCAAGGCCTATTTCATATGATGGGTATTTGTGCCCTGGATAGATAACAGTGGAAACACACCTGCTTTCAGAGCCTGGAAACATCATATTAGCAGGAATCAAAAGTAACAGATTGAGATAATAGTTCTAGCAGGCAAGAGCTTAACTTCTCCATAAAGTGGAGTATAATTCACCTCCATATCCATCGGTTTCACATTCATGGATTCAAGCAATCAGAGACCAAAAAATATTTGAAAATGTTAGACATGTACAGACATTTTCCTGGTAATTATTCCATAATTGTACAGTACAATAACTATTTACATAGAATTTACATTATATTAGCTATCATAAGTACTTTAGAGGTGATTTAAATGATATGGTATATGGGCTACATGCAAATGTACTTAAGGGACTTAAAGGATCTTGGAACCAGTTGGAATATACACATATAAAATGTACCGGGTTATATATACAGGGGAAGGAGTGGATTCCAAAGTTAGAGGTGACCTCCCTAAAATGGTCACACCAAAACAGGTTGGGGGTTAGAGTAGAGGAGTTTTGTTCTTAGACATTTACTTTTATCCTCACCGTCTGACAAATACGTATGGAGTGACCATGTATACCTAGCTCCATACTTAGTTCTGAAAGTCAAGTTCCTAGCCCAAGGCTCCTCCCCATAGCTCTTTGCACAAGGAAGCATGTGTCTCCCAGGAGAGCTGGTGAGGGCTATTTCTGCACTCACAATGGCATGCTCTTGCAAGGGATCTCACGGCTCTGCAAGGCACAGCACTGATGGAGTCAAGTGGAAGGAAAGATATTCTGCCACAAAGGTGCATTTGTAACACTTCTTTGGGTGGAGATTTTCATTAGACCTGGCTTTAAATATAAACTACCTTCCTATCTGGAAAAAAAAAGCCCAACCAAGAAATAATCCCGGGACAAAAGATATTTTGAGCTGCAGAGGTCAAAGGGTAACATGCCAAGTGACCCCCAGCAGTCAAGCACGCTTCTTGCTCTACAGCATCCCGATGCTAGACCGCCTGGTCTGAGGTCACTGAGGAACCTAATCGCTTCCCCAGCAGAAACCAGCAATGGTAAAGCTTGGTGTGGCTCGAGAACCACTGGAGGAAGCAGGTGGTAACTCCTGGATCTCCCTTTTTGGTTGGAATCTCTAAACAGTAGCCCAGTAAATATCACAATGGGGTCAGGAAGTAAGCTGCACAATGCAAGCAATCTAGGCTTGCACTCAGCACCAGCTGCCTGCCTGTCTTTCTTGGCTTGTCAGAGGCCTCTCAGCTCCCATAAGCTATACCTTTCTTCTATTTAGTACATTGTTTGTGTCCCCCCCAAAAAAATCGTGTTAAAAATTTGATCCTCAGATTACAAGATGGAGAGGTGGTGGAATGTTAAGCAGTGGGCCCTGGAGGGAGATTTTCAGGTCATAGGGAATATGGTCTCAGAAAGAAATTTTTTCATGCAACCCTTTGAATTCTCACAAGAGGATTGCTAGAAAAGGAGCTTTAATTCTTCCAGGACCAGCTGATCACTACCTTCACTCTCAGTCTCCCCCGACATTATGGCCCACTCAGCTCTATGCATTTCCAGTTTGAGAAATAATAACTTTCACTCCACATGGCTCCTTTCCATTGCTGTTCATGCCCACAGGCGAGAACAGCCCAGGGGTCTCCCTCCCCCTATAATCTGTGTGCATTTCTTGGAATCTCAGTCTCCTGAATTCTGTACAGAACAAACCCTTTTTTTCCTAAGTATTCTGCTCAGCTATCTCCTTATAGTGGTGAAAAAATTATTAATACAACCTTTAAAAAGAGGCAATGAGAAGCAGACAGAAGGGTGGATAGGTCAAGTACCAAAAATTACAAAGCAAACCATTGAGTAGCACCCCACCCCCACCAAAGTCCTTCTATTTTTCATTTCCACACCAATTGTTTCCATCTGGTGTCATGAACAAACTCTAACAACAGCACTAGTAACAACACAGTGAAAATCAGAGGATCTGTGAGCATCTGTGTTGGTAGGAGGGACAGAGAAAGCCACGGTTTGTGGATGGCATGTCTATCCTCTATGTACCTGGCCCTGGAGGATTGACATTCCCCAGAAGAGTAGAAGAAATGGACTGAAGGTTTAGGGGAAACACAGGTCTCCATCTCTTTCTTCTAAGTTCAGAAACAATAATGACAGTGCCACTGAGTCTTATATCACCTCATGTCAGATTAGCTCCACCTCGTCTCCCAAGCACTGGCTTTGAATGCTGAACAGATGAACATGTGGCCAGTAGGAGCACAGTAGTTAATTTCTAGTCTTGGACAAAGTGCCCTTGGTAATGGGAAGGAAAATGATTCTTTTTGTGTGGTTTAGTTTGGGGTGGTAGTCCTGGAGATTGAACTCAGCTCCTCCCCACCAAGCTACATCCCCAGCCCTTTTAAATTTTTTCTTTCCTAATTTGAGACAAGGTTTTTCTAAATCACTAGATCCCTTAGGCTGGGCTCAAACTTTCAATATTCCAGCCTCAATCTCCCAGATTGAAATTACAGCCATGTGCCACTATACCTGTAGATAGCACTGGTGTACTTCTAAGATTAAGATAGATTTGCATAGATTGAGAAACAATCATGTGAGGACAGAGAGTAGATATCACACTTATTGAAGAGAAAGACCTCAAAAGAAATCAACCTTGCTCAAAACTTGACCTCCAATTTCCAGCCACCAAGACTCAGAGACAATACATTTTTACTATTTAAACTGCCAAGTCTGGGGTATTTTTGTGATGGCATCCCAAAACAACTCAGACAATAACAGTTCATGGCTGCATCTGACATCCATTTGTCTGGGATAAACATGTTCAGCCTGACAAGGAGTGGATCAAGCTGGAAACACAAGCATACACACAATACTTGTGTGTTCGCTCACCTACATTTGCAGTTAACATAACGGACTACTCAGATTTCCAAATATCTAGTCCTCTCTTTGGAAATAAGCAAACCATTTTTCCACAACTTAGGGTGGTGAGAGTATGGAGCTTTCCTTTTTAAAGTCTTATAATTGCCACTTTGATTGTTTGATTTTTTTTAATTAACTCATACAAAATACTCACTCAATTTGACCTCCATCATCAGATTGCCCATTTGGGGCAATAGCTATTACAGCTCTAAATCAGAAAGTTTGCCCTTCAGGGCACAGGGGAGCCCCAAAACACAGCACAAGCGCATAGTCACATTTGCTATCACTGAGCTCAGCTGTCTCTGTGAGCTTGGGACATGTGTGACATCTGTGGTGCCACTAGGACAATTCCCCGCATCCCTTTGTAACTGGATGCCTTTGTCACACTAAAGAGCTCCAGTCAGGAGGCAAAGTACTAATTGAAGGCATGCAGTTTCCAGTCCTTCAGGGAGAAAACTCATTGCATGAGCCCTGAAGTCCCTGTCAGTCAATCAACATGCAAGTATTGGCAGCAAACTAAATGTGGGATACCAGGGTGGCTGTGCAAAAATATCAAAATTCAAAGAAACAAGCATCCTGCTGGCAACATCATTACAAATCAACCAAAGGAAACAAGTTTTGGGCAAAGAAGGATAATTCCTTATGGGGAATTCTATAGTACACTGTGCCCTGCTCTAATATAGCTCCTTATTCAATAATGATGTTTATGGATTTTTCTAATTGCTTCCCTAGTATTGCCTGTATTTCCTGCCTACTTGTTGCTAGGGACTGAACTCTGATGGGCAATGCCAGACATTTAACAGTCAGGAGCACCCACCCACACAGATGCAAACACCCACCGAAGCTAATTTCTCTGAGATGACTACAGACTCGGTTATTTCACCTAACCTCCCTTCCAATCTTCTTTTCAATTGCCACAGAGCATATAGTCAAGTACTTGACATTTCCTTTGAATTAAGGCTGCAAGTTAAGTGGACATTTTCCCTTAGATAGATAGCTATTCTGGGCTTCTCCATGCTAATCGAAGCCATAACATGTGAATTCACCTGTTCCTTTCTCATAGACACACACTCTGCTTGAAATTTGCCAGCAGGTCCTCCATAAAGAAATAGCCTTGATTGCTCATTAAAAGCAAGAGAGAAAGCAATTAAAATACAAAAGGAAGAGCAAATACTCAGATGTTGAAAGTTGAGCATGGATTATTGAAGGTAAGGAAACAATTCCGAGTGTGGGAGAAGAGGGAGTTGAGTCCCCCAGTCAACAAAATCACAAGTGCAAACAGAATAGGCCTCTCTGGCTTTGGAGGAGAAGGGAGCAGGCGTGGGGTCACAGCAAGTCTGGTGCTGAACATTTGGTTTGTTCATGTGATTTCATTTAAAATTCACTTACATTCATTTAGTTCACTGAAATGAGCTAGACCGGAATATTACTTCCTTTAAAAATCATTTCCTCTTTCTTTTTTCTCCACAAAGCTATACTAGCCATGGCTGGGTTTATGTGTACATAGCCTGTGAGGCAAACAGGGCTTGGCCATAAGAGTTCCAAACTTGATTTATTGTTTGTTTGGCTTACTTTTCTTGTTGCTGAGACAAAATGCCAACACCCAAAGTCAAAGGAGGGAAGTTTTATTTTGACTCCTTTGGCTTTGGTTTGAGCCAAAGGTTTTGGCTCTACTAAAACCTTTTGTAGAGGTTTTAGTTCATCAGTGGCTGGCTCTAAGGAAAGATGGCATACTAGAGGAGCATTGCTGAGGAGAAATAGTTCATGGTCAGTAGAAGGCAGCATAGAAGCAAAGCAACAAGCAGTAAGAGCAGCACCCCTTTTTCTGTACCTTTTATTCTATCCAGATCAAAATCACCTCCAGGTTGGAGGACCTTTTATCTTAAGCATATATTATTAATCTCAACAGCACATCCTTCATCCCATTATCACAAACTGCCTCCAAAACCCCTACCTGGAGTCACATGATGCTTTATGCAGACATCTAGATATGAGCCATAAAAATGTTCAACTGTCACTGTTCTGAATTTAACTTTGGACTAAAATTTTGCAAAAGGGATCCTGCATTTTTATTTTGCACTGATTTTGGCAAATGATTGATAAGACCCTTGGCATGGCTAAACATTAGCCAGGCTCCTGGACCCTCTCCTAGCACTACCTATACATTTTCTTATGAAATATAGTTTTAGCAATCAATCGATCCATCCATCAATAAACTCTGCTAAGCTAGTTTACAAGAGCCTCTCATCCTTGGTATCTGTCTCCCTTCTGTGTCTGATCAGGCTCCTCACCCTCCCCCATGCTTTTGGTGATTTCTAATAACTCTGGCCTATCTTCAGCCGGAATTGTGTTTAATGTTGTAAGGCAGAATTCCTCTTACCTCTGTTGTCCCACTTCAGAACTATCATGGTTTGGATCAATATCCCCTCAAATTTCCATGATGAAAGGCTGGTGCCCAGTACAATAGTGTTTAGAGGTGGTTCCTTTGGGAGGTAAATGAATCATTCATGAGGACTCTGACCTCATGAGTGGATTAATCCATTGATGAGTTTCATGGCTTGAAGTGTTTGGAGGGAGAGGCATTGCTATAAAGTAAGCTCCTCTTTTTGATTCCTGGCTACCATGATGTAAATAGCATTCTCAGTCACTCTAACTCCACCACAGACCCAAAAGCCAATGGATCAATCATGAGTCAAAACCTCTGAAACTATTGCCATGGAATGGTTCAATTATAATAGTTCAAGCTCTTGTGTGTTAAGGAAAGAATTGGCAAATGTATACCTAGGAGTAAGTAGATTTTTTTTTTTTTTTGAAACAAGGACTTGATTTGTAGTTCAGTCCGTCCCTGAGCTCACTATGTAGCCCAGGCGAGCTTCAAACTCACAGTAATCCTCCTGCCTCTGCCTCCTGAGTGCTGGGATTATAGGTGTGAACCACCATGCCTGGCACTGTGGTATGTGGTACTGATTGCTAGTGGGCATAAGTATCCACACCCAGCGTTGTTGTATGTGGTTGCCGGGGACTGAACCCAGGCCCTTGAGCTTGCAAGGAAGGCGCCAGAACCACTGAGCTAAATCCCTGGCCCAGTAGATACATTTATTAAACATCAGAAGAAGTTGCGTTCAGGGTAAGTCCCTGTCAACAAAAGATACAGCACAGACTGAGAAGGGCTGTAGGCTGTAGGAGAAACACTGCACAAAAAAGTAGCAACAGCAACAGAGCAACAGTTTAAAGGCCAGGCACCTCCACTTGGGGGCCCCTCATTGAGTCTCCAGGTAGGACTGACAGGAATGATTCACAGTATGATGAGTCATCTGAGGAACTCTCAGTGCACACTTATCCCAGAATTCACTTTGATCTTAATTATACTGATAACATACAGTATATATCTGTGAACCTGTAATGAGGTGGGAGTAGAGTGAGGGTGAGCAAATGTCCAGCTAAGGGATCCCACATACATGTGCACCCCTCCTAGAGCATCAAAAATCTTCTGGGATTTTGTTGTTTTATTTTCTATCCCTTTTAGGACAATGGAAGTAGGAATAGCAGCAGTAGGGTATTGATTAGAAAGAACAGAAAGAAGAGAGTGATTCACTCAGCTCCATAGTTTCTAACTACTAAAGCTACAAATCAAAATAAACTTTTCATTCTTAAAGTAGATATACCTCAAGTATTTTGTCACAGGGAAGGAAAGCTAACTAAAATAGAAATTTCCATTCACTCTCTTTTCCTTGGCTATAAGTTCTTCCTTGTTCATGTCATATTCTGAGTTGAACCCAGTCTTCCTCCACCATTGCAATGGCCAATGCTTATCATGATAGTTCTGAATAAAAATTTTTTTCTGAACTTAAGGAAGTATCACTGAATACATTTTCTTTAATATTATGTAGACAGTCTGATCCATTCTAGATTATCCTTTCTGGTCTCTGCTCAAGAACCCCAGAAGGGACAGCACCCTGGTCCAACCCCACATTCTCCGTTGCTTTGTCCATAGATTTTCTCTTGCTATCACTTGTCCATAGAATCAGGGATGATCTGACAGAAGATTCACAACTGATTATAAATTAATAAGAATCCCACTTCTTTGGAGGCTGAGCAGGGTTTATTTCAAGCTTGAGGTCAGCCTGAGCAATTTAGTGAGATTTTATTAGAAAATAAATAAAAATACCTGCGAATGTAGCTCAGTGGAAGAGTATGTGCCAAGCATGTATTAGGCCCTTGGTTCAATCCTCAGAATCCCAAAAAATAAAGTAAAACAAAACAAAGTAAGTATTCTGGATAGTATTTCCCAAAAGGAGTTTTTGATTGACCAGAAATATTTATTGGGAAATAAGACTTCCTTCAAATTGTTCGGCCCCTAGGTAAATAACAGAGAACTACTATCACCACAAAACAATTGTACCAAACAAGAAAAATTCATTCTAGGTGTTAATTAGCTCAATATTTATCTCATCTAATATGCAAATCAAGACACTGCAGTCTCATTAGCATCATCTGTGTTTCCTTTAAGCAAAACTAAATCTCCTGCCAATGCAAGAAAAAGAAAAAAGGAAGAAAAAACAAACAAAAGTATTTCTCTTTGAAGCTAATGAGACTGTGATTTGGTTCCTCTTTTATTATGAGTAGCAAATTAGAGAAAACACATTTTAAATATGCAAAGTGTGGGCTGACCTCACATATCAGAGGCAAGATCACAGCCTTGATGACTGGTTATTAGGTGCCCTGCCTTGCACTCTGCAGAAAAACCAGGCCTCACGGAGTGGGTGAGTAGGGGTGGGTGAGCAGTGAGTCTCCTGTGAGATGAGAAAGGAAGGTGATGCTGCTTCTAAGAGCTCACTCAGCAAACAGATGTGGTATTACCTCAGTGATGAGAGGGGTAGGAAATGAATTTCTTTAATGCCACGAATCTTAAAAATGAGAAAATGAATCTCAAATGGTAAAAGAGCAGAGATTTCAGCTCAAAATTATGGCTCCATCTAGCTTCCCATTTGAAGATTTTAGATGTTGTACTAAAAGTCACCAAATGTCCATCCTGTGCCCCCAAGAGGCAGGCTACATGTGCTGGAAATGGAACAATGCTAAAGAACACAACATCCCCAAAATTCTGGGTCTGCAGCAGACTTTTAGAAATTTCACGTTAGTGGGGTGCAGGGGGGTGACCCCAAAATATGACTAAGAGTGATCAAAACCTGCCACCTCCAGACATACCTCTTTGGCAAGCAAATTATTTTTTGCTGTTACTTTAAGACACTGCAGACACATGAGAAGCACTGACAAGTTACTCTTCTGTAAGAGAAATCTGCATTTTCATTTATGAAGTCTCCATTTGTAAGAGGGTGACCCCTTCTGCACCCAGGAAGAAGGATGACCACCATACTCGCAGAGGCTGTCAGTCAAGACAGAAGACACCATTAAATCTGTACAACAAACTACTTTTTTTGACACATTTACTTTTCTTACACATTTCTTTATTCATTATCCAGAAAGATGATGTTAAACTCGTCTCAGACAACTTTTTAAAGATCTGCTCAAGATCTATTCATTATTTTCCAGCTATAACAAATGTACATATGTTGTTAAATATTTGTTTGTTTGGTTTTTTTCCTCTTGTTAATCTGTCTTTTGTTAGGAGAGTTAAGGGAAACATAATTTTTTTCCTGCCCTGAAGTGCATACTAGCACTCATCTCCCTAAGAACTTCAGTGAGGCATTATTTCTTCCTTCTCTGCAGGTGATGGTATTGTGGTTGGAGTGGGTAGGTCACTTGTCCAAGGTCACGCAGCAGAAACTTGGCGCGGGTGGAACAAATAGATCAGAAGACTCTGACAAGCCACCAGGAAGGCAGCCTAATTAGCAAGGAGTCCTGCAGGCAGTAATTCGAGGGTTGAAAGGGTGGCTGACTCCCTCACCCAGAAGGCACCTTGCGAATCTTCCACTTCCTAAAGCCACAAGCCCCAGGCGTTCCTTGTTGCCCTCCCTTTGCTGAATTTGACAAGTTACTTGAGACCTGTGCCATGAACACAGTCTGTTCTCGGGGGCAGGAGAGAGACCTGTCTGCCTTCAGACACCTTCCGGGGCCTGGAAACTGAAAAGCACTCCACAGGCAGACAGAAACTGATTTCCATATGTTGCAAGTCATGTCAAGTGTCACAGCCGTGATGTACGAAGAATTCTCCAGCTGCAGGGACCAGGGACCGGCCGTGGAATCGGAGGAGCTGCCCTTGGCTCTGAGAGGAAGCAAGAGAAAGAGGCCATGACTTCCCTGTGACCTTTGGCCCACCGATGACAGATCCCACAAAGCACTTTTGTCTAGTCGGCTTCCAGGCTGGTAAGCTCAGCCATCACCCGGAAGCCACACAGCAAGCAGGACAAAAGGAAAATGAATGAGAATGTGTTGCTATCGCTGGTCCTCTCAACTCTGTCACCCTCAGGTTCATGGCTTCAGAGCCCACCTAGCCAAACAAAGCTGCAGGGACAGATGCTCTAAGACTGGGGGAATAACAACTCAAACCAGAAGCCCAAGGGTGTTTTTCACCTGCCCAGAGCTCCTTCTTCCATTTCCACTCTCAGCTTCACAAATGGACATTAGGGTGAGAATTCTGACATTCCCCAGGCAAAATAGTCTTCCGAACTGAGCCGAAGTAGCCAGGAGCCAGGACCCCTTCTGACTGTCTCCTCTATTCTGATTTTGCTGCTGGAGGGGATCACATTAGCCTTCTCCTAAGATTGTGATGTAAGAACTGTTCTTGTGACATAGGAACTGTCCTCATTTTAGGGATGGGGAAACTGAGAGTAAACATTCCAAGGAAGGAGAGGAGTAATTGAGCATGTGTTGAATGCCTGGTGCTAGGTAACAAGCCACATAAGACAGGCACAAGAGTAGAGAAAGGGATAATTTGGGAGTCTTAAGGGAAGAAAGAAGTTTAGAGGAGATAAACTGTTGCTCCTACTTAGATGGAAAGATTAAGGGGAAAATAAATCAAACAATGAACTTCCTGTGAGAGGAGTCCCCCACAGCTATTCCAGGCCCAGAGACACAGGAGCAGACTGGATGACAGGCTGTGCAAAAGAGGAAGAGAAAAACGGATACACAAGTCCCGCCCGTGGCCTGGGCTCCCCTGGATATGAATGGGGTGGGTTTGGAAGCTTAATGTTGTATAAAGTTTCAGTGTCTTTTTGCTGTCTCCATCTGCTAACTGATAAATGTGTAGAATTTTCACCCCCATCCAATAAATTCCTTCACATAAACTTTCTTTCAAAGTGGTCGCCATAGGTTACTTTAAATGATGCAATGCTGTATACATAATGAAATATCCATGCAGTAGAGGCAAGTTATAAAACAAAATCATAAAACCCACAGCGCTGTGCAGAGCACTTGGCCTGAGAAAAACGTCATTAAAACCCGGGCTCTCTGAATGTTCTTCTCTAAGAATTTCACTCTAGCCAGAGTCAACACAACAAATTTTAAGAAAATTTCATTTAAAAATTATATTGCATCAATCCTAAGGATTTGTTTAATGTTGCCCCCATTTCACAGGCAGAGATGTCAAACCTAAGGGGATTAAATAGTCCACTCTCTGTGCTCCAAGGAGCCGGAATGCAGCCTTGCTGTCTTCCAGGAGCCCCTGGAGATGGCACCTACAACTGCTTCAGGAGATGCCTCTTGCAGGGTAGATAAGGCTCCTTCCCTGGCTCTGTGATGTGGGGACCCTGCAAAAGTCCCTTTTATACCCACAGTGGGAAAATGTTCAGCCCTTTGCCAGGGCTGAAACCCTCTGAGGGCCTACTTTTTAAGAAATTCAGCACTGCTGATGTACTTTCCTTGTCTTACTTGTCTTATTTCCTGTTATCATATTTGTGACAGTGAGCCTACTGAACATTCCTTTCATTTCAGATGTCCTCCCCATGCAATATCATCCTGAAAAAAAGAAAAAATCACATTTCGTATTACTGCAAAAGAAAATAATGTGATAGTAATACAAAAATAGGAAACAAAGCTTATGTATATAGTGGGGGAGGGTGTAGCATAGGTAGGGGAATGGGAACAAATGAGAATTAAGTTCTGTCATATACTGGTACAAATTCTCAATGTTGAAGGCGATCTTGATGTGTATATATAATGTACAAATAAAGATTTGAATTTTAAAAAAAGAAGTGTCTCACCTGCTTTATCGTCCCCAGCACTGGGAAAAATACATAAGTGCTGAGCAATATGACAGTTTGGAAGATGACAATGAGGAACTTTAAATGAGGATCTAGTTCTTAACCAGAGTTACTGTATGGCTGAGTTTGTATGAATAGGAGCTGAGATTCACCAAGGGCCAGAGAAGGAAGCGAAGGAGCTGTGTTCACTGAGCACTGACACCATGCCAGGCACTGAAAGGAAGGGTTTTGATACACATTTCCACCTTTGACTGTCAGAGCGGCTCTCAGAGTACCATTATTTAATCCCCATTTCACAGATGAACAAACTGAAATTCCAGGCATTTAAGTGCCAAAGGACAACAGCTGGTCAGTTTGTTAATCTACAGTTTTAACTATTTTCTTCTGATTTAAACTCCTTGCTCTTTTAGCCTTGCAATTTGAAGACTGATGACTTTTCAGAGGCAAAACTCATTAAGTAACTATTGAGTGTGAAATTTGTACATGCGTGAAGAATTTAGAGTCTGAGACTTTCAAAGAGAGCCAATAACCCTACCTGTGAAGAGCAGAAGGGGCTTCTGGGATCAGATCGTCCTGCTATCCCTCTTCCATGGTAAGGAAAGAGAACTGAATTAGTGAAGAGACTCTCTGAAGCCACATGCTTCCCATCCCCGCTCCTAAGACCTTCCCACACTGCCCAAGAGGAGCTCACGATTACATACCTACTTCCACATCAACTTTGTATACTAATTTAAAAATGTTTAAATAAGATTTTTAATCTTTGAGCAAGTTTTGATTGTCTAAAAATTTGCAAAAATAATATGCAGGTTTCCCATGAACCCTTTATCCAGCTTTTCCTAGTGTGGTTATCTTCAACAATTGAAGTCCATTTTGCAAAACAAAGGCATGAACACTGGTACAATACTCTTAACTGAGCTACAGGATTTATTTGAATAATGCTGGTTCATATGTTTTACTGTTATAGGATACAGTACAGGATTATAGATGTTAATTCTCTAACACTCTGAATGTTTAAAATATCCTCTATCCACTCACTAGACAATAAGACTTCCCAGGATCGGTGACACCCAGAAAGGAGCATTTGTTCTGTATGTGCAACAGTACTATCTCCGCCAGAGTTGTGCAAGGTCATGAGGTCTCCCTAATTCTTTTCCTGGGCGGAAACACCACCTAGGTAAAACCTTATTTTTTAGCTCTATGAATATAACTAACCATAAGAACTACAGGAGATACCCCAAGATGCTGAGATCTACTGCAATATTCTGATGTTTCAAAAAAAGGGCATATATTCAGGATGAGCATCCCCACTCAGCATGTCATTTGCTTCTCATTGTGTCCTATACCTCTTTCTCCTCTTCATCGATGCCCTTTTTACCCCTATACTTTCCAAGATGGAGCTTTAAAAAATAGCTCCACCCTTCTTCTCAAGATTGCTGGCCTTCTCAAAAAACAATTCTTTTCTTCCATCTCTTGTCCCCCAAATGTTGGCCTCCCACCAATGGGAAATGCAGAACTTTAGTTCAACTGAGGTATGTCCTACGCCATATAGACTTAGCAAAAGTTTATTATATTGCTGTTAAACAAAACAATGGTCAAAATGTGGCATCAAACTCACAATATCTTTTCCACCCTCTCTTCATATACACTTGTATTAAAATTATGTGATAATAACAAGATATGGAGCTATGTAGTTATACACAGGTTATGCATACCTACATATATGTATATAAAAACACATATTGGACTATGCTTCATGACTATGTGTGCATTTCAAATCAATTGAGAAAATAACATATGAACAACCAGCTAATCATTGGATATAACTAAGTGGATTCCTACCTATTTCCTACCTAACACCATTTGCAAAAGTGAGTCTGAGAATTATTCAAGTGTCAAATACTGAACAAGTAAATATATTGAATAACTAGTAGAGGCAAAAATTTATTTATAATGCTAGGTAAATTTAGGCCTTTTAAACAACATTATTATGAAAGAAGAAAATAATAGATTACAAAGTTAAGTGAACAACATTTTCAAAATTTATGGTCAACCAAAGATTAATGACAAGAACATATAAAAATGTTTACAGATCAATAAAGACACCATCAGAATAATAACCTGAGGATGGCACTGGAAATTCGTGGAAACAGAAACTGAGCCAATGTGCATCAGAGAACATCTGTACTCACTGATAATCAGGACATACAAAATTTAGCAGTAATGAGATCCCATTCTCACCCAAGGTGTTGCCAAGTGTTAAACAAATGCGTGTGAATGTGGAATTGGGGAAAGTGATAGAGACCATGGCCTTGAATGACTTGAATGGGCTAAGTTGTTGAGAAGCCCATCACCAAGCAAGCTGACCCAAGGAGGATTTGTCTTTAACAAAGGCAAAAATCTACCTGCAGATAATCACTTGCTACAGTTTGAAGTGTTATCTATGGGCCCATATGCTAAAGCCTGTGTCATCAGCTTGACCTTATGGGGGATGGTAGAATCTTTAGGGGCTTAGGCCTAACAGGTGGTCTGTGGTGGTTGGAGATGTATCCCTGAAAGAGATAATGAGACCTCTATCCCCTCTTTTTTTCTTTGTTTTGAGTCTCAATCATAAAGCAAATGGCTTTGCTCTTTCATGCCATCCTGCCATGCCATGCTGTCCTCCATCCCCCACCAAAGGCCCAGAATGAAATAGATCTGCCTGGTCATGTACTGCAACCTCCAAAACTATGAGCCAAAATAAACCTTCTATATTTACATGTTAATTATCCCAGACATTTGTTACAATAACAGAAAGCTGATGAACAACTGTTACCTACCTAGTCTCTCACCTGGGCTTACATGAGATGCAGAGATCACCCAGGAGCCATAACCTCAAGTCAGGACACCAGGACCTAGAATGGAGAGAGGAGATTGGCCTCTCTCAGGACAGCAATGTTAGTCCAGGAGGAGCACACATGGTGTTTTTTCTGATGTGTGCCGTGTCTCTGCAGGCAGGCATGTGTCCAGGTGTCCCTTGCGAACCTTCACCCATCATTTTCCCCACCCAAAACTTATGCTTATGAAAGTTAAGGAAGAAAATCATGGAACCCCAGTTGCAGACTGTGCCAAAGGTGCCGTGGCTGCTGCTTTGTGCTAACAAACTGAATCACCATTTGTAGCCAGGCTTTGGAAGTCCTGCCTAAGAAGAGTCATGACTCCTCCTCTGCTCTGGGCCAACTGCCTTGTACAGCCCTCATCCTGGAGGAGGTACTACCAAAGATATCTTCCCAAAGGTTGGTCCTCAATTCTTCCGCCATTCATGGAGAAGCTTTACTTAGTACCCAGAGCTCTGAGCCAGCACCCACACAAGTAGTATGCTGTGTGCATCTCGAGAACCAGTGCGGCTTCCCCAGAGAAAAGCGAAACATCTCAGGCTCCTTCAGGCTGCATTTGCTTGACTTAGGTGGTTTATTTAGGGCCTGGAAATATGTTTCCTGTGACAAGGAAAAGCTGGGTTGGTTCCTGCTGGCCAGAGATCCTTTCAGTGCTACCAGGAAGATTTCTGGCAAGAAGTGAAGTATTCTCATTCTGTAAAGAAATTTGTTCTAGAGTCTGAAGATCCAGGCCAGGATTGAGGGTGTATGCTGCAGGGGGAATTTTGAGAACCTTATAACCATCCTTTGAAAAAGCTGCTCTTCACCCTCAAATCTATACCTAGTGATTTGAGTAGCTTCCAAGGGGTAAAGTACATCAGCCCTAAATGGCATTGGCTTAAATTGTCCAGGAAGCTTAGCAGCTGGATATTCCAACTCTTTCTTCTGGAAAACACTGTGTTGTGTTGTTGATGTTAAATTATCTGCAGAGGTCATTTCCCTTGCTGTCCACATCCAGTGTGGACCATCCCCTCTGTCCAGTTTTTTCCGTAGTACCCTCTGAGACCTAGACTCCCAAAAAGTCAGTTAGTCACTTTTATTTTGCTGCAGCAAAATACTCAACACCACATCTTAGAAGAGGAGAGGTGTAGGGTTTGGTGAGTTCATTCTGTGGTTGGCTAGCTCCAAGGAAGAAATGATATGGTGGATGAAAGATGCTGGCTGTAAGGCAGCCAGGAAGCACAGGGTGAGAAGAAGATCCAGGAACAAGAAAACACCCAGAAATGGATGTACCTATTCTGACCAAGTTCTACCTCTGTGAGATTTGGGGGGGGGGGACATTTTAGATCTAAACCATAAAGAATTGCTAAGAATGTGAGAAAGAACTTCCAAAGGTATAGCTACCCAATGATGTTCAGTTATGCCTTTAGTGGTTCAATCTTGTTGGAAGGAACATCACATGGAGTTGAGGCTACACAGGTTGTTCTGCAGGTGAGTAGAACAGGGACATGAAAGTCTACCTGGAACTTTCTTCCATATACCTTCCATCTGAGAACACTGCCCTCCGCCCAGGTGTGTCCCTCTCCTGGGGTTATCTCAGTGCCACTCTGTGGGCTTAGGGATCACTTGCACTGGGGGAGTTGCGTCCAACTAGATTGTCACAGTTTCCTTCCATCACTCCATCCTCCCATGCTGCAGAGGGAAGGACTTTTCACAAGTACATTTATCTATGTCATTTTCTCAGAATTTGAACTCCATCCACCACTCAATCTGCTTTCTGCCTCAAAGTCAATCTATATCTTCAGATGCGAGCCCCTTCTGGGCCCCAGAGGTACCTGCCCTAGACTTTCAATGATGTCACTGAAGGCCAAGCCTTTTATTGTCATCCAATTCACTCTTTTTAAAA